>CM065383.1:24232500-24407500 GCA_033060915.1 Euryodendron excelsum | reverse complement strand
TAACATCCTTCCCCATCATCCTGAATACTCATGGCTCAGTCACTCTTATGGTCCTGTTAAAACATTTTTTTACTCATGATTCTGTTATCATTTTTGTTAATCATAGTCCTAATGTTTTTTAGTGTTTTTGGCATAGTTTTTATGAACATTCACTGAACAATCTTTTGTAATATAAATGGTTCCATCAATGAAATATAATTCTGTTCTGATATCAAATGTGATTGCTCTGATAACTTGCTTGTTTGATTGATTCCCTGTTTATACAATCTATTCTGTTTTTACTATTTTTTTGCTATTATACCTGTCTATCATTCTCATTCTATTGGTATCATTCTCATTCTCTTTTTGATGTATTGACAAAAAGGGGGAGAAGTATTGCCAAAATTAGACATGATATGATAACTTAGGAGTAGTATTGTTTGGAGCAAAATTGTATTGGACAAGATAAATTGTGTCTAAGTTAAAAAAAAAAGGGGAAGAAGTATTGGAGCAAAATTGATAAATTGAGAATTAGGTAGAATTGGGAACAAGAAATGAACAATATGTTTCTATTGAAATGTGTTGCACATCACTTAAAATTGGATAAGTATTTGTTCAAAATTAAGTATGTATATAAACTACATTGGAGAATTAGAATTGGCATTAAATGAAAATGAAATGGAATGAGTAATAATTGATATATATAGAGCATGTTCTCAGGGAGAGCATCATGATTTATTTCCCTCAAAATGTTTTTGAATTACCTGACAAAAACTCCTTGAAAATTATATTTGAAATATTTTTATTCTCTAAGCATCATTTGCTTAATTACGAAACAAAGGGGGAGTTTCTTTACTGGTATGATATTTAACTTTGTTCATTTCATTTAATCATATATGAATTTATTTTGCAAAGGTTTTTTCATCATCAAAAAGGGGGAGATTGTTGACTCAAGGTTGATTCCCATGTTGATTTTGATGATAACTAAACATTGTGTTATTTTACTAATGAATCTACTTAGTATACAGATTAACGAAGTTCATACCTTAGACTTAAAGTTCAATTTTAAGTCTAATACATGTCAAAGAGAATGCACAACAAATCCAAGATCAAGCAATGAATTCCAAGAGCTATGCAATGAACCAAACAGAGGATTGACGCCTACTTCTACTTCAAACAAATGTTCTATATTTGAAGAGATTGAAGGTGTTCAAATGAAGCTTTTATCAAGTATGCATAGAGTTAATGAAGACTGATTTGCACTCAAGATAGATTGAAGACTTCATCAGAATGTGCAAAGATCAGTTGAAGATGAATTGATTGTTGAAGAAATTGAAAATGCTCAAGAGAGGACTTCATCAAGAATGCAAAGATCAATTCAAGATAATGTGATTGAAGTTACTAAGAAGATGGCTCACAATGATTGTTTGATCTTTACTTGAAATCCAAGTGAAGAATTCTTCTACAATGTAAAGAATCAATGAAGACTAGATGTATGAAGAGATTTCATCAAGCTTGCAAAAATCTCATTGAAGTGATTTTAAAGAAGAAAGAAGAATTGCTAGCAAAGAGAATAAATCATAAATGAAGCATTGTGAAGCTCTACATAATTGAGGAAGCTTGGCATTGAAGGAGATGTTCTACAATGAAAGAGAAAGCTTTGCAAATGAAGAAGAAAAGATGAACATTGATCTAATGAAGCTCTGACAGTTTGAGAGTCAAGAAAAGATCAATATCCAATTATTGATTCAATTCAAATTAAATAGAAGTTAACTCTGATGAGTTAAAGAGTTTGATTGATCATCATACCCCAAAGAAATACTCTTTGAAGATTTTATACCAGTGTTGAGATGAGCTGGATCATTAGAAGTCAGAAAGTAGTTTTCTAGGCAACGAGCGGACTCATGGAAATAAGGAATCGCCTCATAGTTACAGAAGCAAAATACTTAAAGACCAAATGAACAATGAGCGGACTCATGGAAATGAGGAGTTGCCTCTTGATCATAGAAGCAAAAGGCCTGAAAACAAAATGATCAATGAGAGGACTCATGAAAAATGAAGAGTCGCCTTATAAACATAGAAGCAAAAAGCGTGGAGACCAAGTAGACAATGAGTGAACTCATTGAAATGAAGAGTCGCATCATGGAGACAGACGCTAAGGCTTGAAGATGACATGATCAATGAGCGGACTCATGAAGATGAAGAGTCGCCCCATGACAACAGAAGTAAAAGGCTGAAGATTGAATGAACAAAGAGCAGACTCCTGAAGATGAAGAGTAGCCTCATGACAGCAGAAGCCAAAGATGTGAAGACAGAATGAATAAGGAGCTGACTCATTGTTATGAAGAGCAGACTCATGAAGTCAGTGAACAACGTCTGGTAAATGCAAAAGCAGAAAGTGTCGACTCCACAAGCCTAAAGCCAACTCCTTGAATATAACGGCTAGTTTTTCTAACATTATAATGGACTAGACGTGCATTAATGAAGCACAACAACCTCTAATGAATGGATTCAATACAGGGGTTTATATACAAGCTTCCAGCTACATTTATACAAATGGAGAAGAGACAAGAAACATGATTCAACTGACTGATTCACTAATCAACTGATATTCCTGAATATTCTTCCTGGTTTCTAATGTGAGCTTTGATTGTAAAATTTACTCTTGTTAGAGAGTTTACTTGTTACTTGTATATTCTTATACACTTGTAAGGGAGAGTTTGAGAGTTCTCTTGAGAAAGAAAAACTCTTGTAAGTTTAAGTGGAGCTTGGACAAAACCACTTAGAGATTGAAGAACTCGGTGAGGAGTTCTTGTGTATAGTGAGCTGAGCACTTTGTCAATCAGCAGCCCATTTGTAATTCGTGATTACATAGTGGAAGAAGACTTCAAGGAGGTCTTGGGGTGAGGACGTAGACCACGGTTTGTGATTGAATCTCGGTATATCGGTGTGTTCTTCTTTTGCTCTGTTTTCTCTTCTCCATTTGATTACATTGCATTACATTTAATTTGAGCACTATTATATTGCTTAGATTAATTTTAATTAATCTTAATTGCTATTGATCTTTAAAGAACCCAATTCACCCTCCCTCTTGGGTTGCCTCTTGGGCCAATATGGATGTCTTGACTTGAGCTTGGAGGACTTTAAGTGTGCTTGAGGGGCTAGAAGGAGGAGTTCTATGGTGTGTAGGGCTATGTAGGTGAAGTGTATGGCTTAAGGGGAGTGGAATCTAGCCTAAGTGTTGGAGGGATGAGATATATATAGAAATTTGAGGTTCTGGAGCAGTTTTTGCCAAGCTTTGCTATTAATTTCAAATCTGGAATATGCAAAGGGGGAGGCCAGTATTTATAGGTAACCTGGGATAAGCCTAGCGTATGTCCTACATGCGCCTGGCCAAAATTTGCCCTGGCGCATGTAGCATATGTGCTAGTACTGTTCCATTGCCAGAATGCCACGTGGCACCCATTGTACTAGCTAAATCCTGACGGTTGATCGAATTCTGGTCAATTTGAACAAAATCTAGGAGCATGTAGCATACGCTCCGTCACCGAGAGTGTTCGTTTAAACTTTGCCTCAATAATTGAGCCAACCGGGAAGGTTTCAGAGGAATCGGTTACACCCACAGCGTTCTTCTAGGATTTCTCATGAACTTTTGTGTTTTTGAAAAGTTTAAACGGTGTTCAGAAGTGTGAGATATCATCTCAAAAAATGTCCATAAAATTACATATTTGTGGAGCATCAATAATACGCTCCGTGGGGGTTCAAAAGTAGCTATTTTTGTGTCACATGATCAGAGCCTTCGGGAAACGACCTTTCCGATCGGGACGTACTGATGGAAAGTATTCTGGAAATGCTTTTAGAAAATTTCTAGTTTATGGATTTCTCAAGTCATTTGACGGTGTGTTTTGATTAGGGAATTGGAGAAAAAGTCAACCTTGGCGGAGTGTCTATGAGATGCTCTAGGGGTTACTGAAAATAGTAGTTTTCAAGCCACGCGATAAAAAGCTTCAGAAAGTGATCTATCCAATCGAGCCGTATCAATGGAAAGACCTATGGGCGAGCTTTCGGGAATTCCCTGGTTTATGCATTTTTTAAGTCATTTGACGGAACGTTATTACTAGGGAATCGGGAGAAAATGCAATTTTGGCGAAGCGTCTACAAGACCCTCCAAGGAACTTTTATCGAGTGGGGGGTGTTTAGTGTCATAAGGTCCTCTTTAGGGTAAACAGGGGTGTACAACAGGACCCCCTGTTCAAAATCCTAGGACCGGTGTTGTTTTGGGGTGTGCTCGGGTTATCAAGGGCAAAATAGTCATTTTGGCCGAGTTTGGTTGAAAACGATCAGGAATGGATCGGAATGTTATGTTAAGCGTGTCGAGCCATCCAGGGATGATCCCGGGAGAGACTTTCACCGTTCAGTGGGATTTGTGTGGTGCTGGGGTGTTTAGGGGCAAAACGGTTATTTTAACTGGAGTTGGTCGGAATTGGACCGAATGCCATGCGAAGTACGCCTAAATGCTTAATGGCATTTTGGAAGGGTGGACTTACTGTTTTGAGAGATTTTGAACTTTCTCAAAACGTGCCTAGAGGCGTAAGGGGTAGGTTTGGTCAATTTTAACCGAGTCGTGCTAGCAAGCGTCGGTGTTGACCTAGGTGTTGGTTCCTGAAGCTGCCCAGCCTTGGAAAACTACCTGTGCGGTGTTAGTCCCTGAGACCGCCCAGTCTCAGAGGGCTACCTATAGGGTGGTGTTGGTTTTTGAGAATGTCTGGTCTTAGAAAGCTACCTATGATGGTGGTGTTGGTCTTCGAGAACGCCTAGTCTCAAAGAACTACCAAATGATGTTCATTCTACATTGGCGGGCTAGCAGGTGCCAAAAGTGAACCGTCTGGAATTCGACAAGGTGTTGGTCCCCGAGATTGCCTGATCTCGAGAAGCTACTTGGATGGCATTGGTTCCCGAGACCGCCCGGTCTCGAAAAGCTGCCTAGAATGCCTAGGGGCATGATGGTGTTTATGGTTTCAGCGAGACCTTGTGGGCCCGGAAGCGACCGGTTGACTGGATTGGAGTTTGAAAGACCCGTCTTGGGTTTGTATATGTTGTGATGTTTGAAAATCGGGTCTGGTAGGGCCGGAGATTGCCGAGCAGGAAAAAATGAGGTGCTTACAAATACTTTATGATAACCTCAATTAAACTCTCAATGTAATACAATAGCTGAAAAGTAACAAAATATACTAAGTTCTCTAATCTGTTAAAACTAACACATGCCTCATAATTTGGATATAATTTTGTGATATTATACCCAACAATTCTAAAAATTTGGTGACACAAAATAGACATCTCAAAGAGTATCCAAACCAAATTTAACATTTTTTGAACATGCCTAATTATTTATTTAGTATTTTCTAAAACAGGGCAGTGATGTAGAAATAAGAATTTAGCAGCAAATGGTCTATTTTTGATAAATTATTAACATAGGTAAATGATATCTAAATGACCTGAAATTTGATACAGATTATCATCAACCGTTCTCCTAGTTACAGTAAATATTTTATTATTTTTGGACTACTCTAACTTGATCGAATGCTCTATCAAACCAGTTAGGTAGATTGAAACGTCTGAAACTTACCTTGCAACCAATTCTTCCGTAGGTTTTTCCCCTATTCTTCTTCCTCTTTCTTCCTTCTTCTTCTTTTTTTTTTTTTTTTTTCTTCTTTCTTTCTATCTATTCGATTGATGAAAACCAACCCTCTTGACTTGCCTCTTGACCTCTTGACTAGCAACCAAAATAGATATAAGGATGTATTTACACCCCTCATATGCACCTCACATGCACACACTCACCACTTGACTCATTAACCCACTCACCCGTTGACTCACCACTCAACTCCTCACAAGCCACACACCACACACACATGCACAAATCATAATTAAACATGCAATAAATATAATTCACTATAGAATTATGAGATTAGGGTCTTACATTAGGACTGTACACCAACCGAGTCGAATTGAATAGTGAATTATTTAAGCTTTGTTTAAAAACCTAAATGAGCTTTAAAATGTATTCAAGTTTGATTTATTTAATTTTTGAGCAGATCCCAAATGAGTTTTAATCTCAGTTGATCACGAGTTAAGCTTGAGTAGCTCAAATTTTTTAGTATATATATGTTTATCAAGTCGAGTTCGAGTCGAGCTAAAAAAATTAATGAGTTATAAAATGTATTTGAACTTGGTTTGTTTACATGACGAGTTAATTTTGAATGAACTTTCAAAATGCCAAATTCCAGTAGCGTGGTTTGTTTTACTACATTAATCTGTCATGAAACTCTTGAATAAGATTATTATAAGTTTAGAAGTTTTATTTTTTAACAATTCATAAATAAAGAAAAAAAAACTATTGAATTATAAATCCACCTTTTGAGGTGTTGAAAAATTTTCTTAGTATCAAATGGAAAAATAATGTTTGAAAGTTTTAGAAAATTGCTATCACCTTAGAGAGAGAAATTTAGGCTATATTTTTATCGTTAAAAAAATAAGTAATCGAAGGAGATTTCAGTTGATCAAAATTAACACGTCATTTGATCAAGTAAAGAACGTTTGTGATGGTCATTTTAGAATAATGCTTTGTCACTTATTGCTACATCATTTTTTAATTTTTATTTTTTAAAATGTAAATAAATTTTTTACTTGTTTAAGAAATTCATTTAAAATTTGATTCTGCCTTTAAGTGTGATGAAAGGATTTATTCATAAGAGCAAAAGGATGTATCCCTAATGCTTCTCTTTACAACACCATTTTTCTCTCTATAAATCATTTTTGTTTTACATTTTTCATTTTAAATTGTCAAATTTGTATTATAATTTTCTTTCTACCATAGTTTTGAAAAGTAAGGCCTTTGTACTCCTTTCCTTGCTTACCCATTTCCCATCCTATCTATGGGTCTCATTTACATAGGGTTGTAATATAGCCTTCCAAGAAAAGTTAAATAACACCATAAACATGTAAAATTATTTGTAACATGTAACTATTATCTTGGTCAAAAAAACTTAAAAGCATGTAACCTAATATCATGAGGATCATATCCTCTTTGTGAAGAAAACAAAAACAAAAAGCAGAAGACGAAGACGAAAAAGAAATAATGTGCAATCAACAAATACTTGCACACATATAGAGAGGGAGAGGGAGAGAGAGAGATAATATGATCGTTGTTTGCAATAATAAAATTATATTGAAGAAATTAGGAGATTATAGTGGACATGGTTTAATGAATGTGAAAGAATAAATTTGTACCCAAAAAAAAAAAAAAAGATTGTTAAAGAATAAACAATTAAAATGAATGCAGCGTAGAAATGACAAGTGTATACTTTAATTACACATCTAGCTAAAATATTGATTAATTAATATGAAGTTACTACTTTGGCACGCAATAATTCAAGGTCTAATAGAATAATATCTATATTAAATTAAAAAAAACTAATGATTGAATTTTAACATATAAATAATAAAAATAAATTGAAAAACCATTCCTCAATGATGGGTGTTGGCAAGGAAGGCGATGGTGGTAGAGTAGGACTGGCCATTGCCACAAACTTTCAAAACTTAATATCATGGCTCATCAAATATATAAAAGAAAAACACTTAAAATTATGTGTACTACCTTGTACCTCTATATGTTTTTTAATTGATAGGAATTGACAAATTTTAAAAATAAATTGAAATGTAACATAGATGCATACATATACACGTATGTACGATTAGAGCGTGCGTAAATTGCAGCTTTGTTCGCGCGTCCTCTCCTCTCCCCCATTCCTAGATGGACCCACTCTCATTCTTTACCCTCAATGTCGCGATTGATTAATCAGTACGGCCCCATCCCCATCTGATTATTTTTCTTTCCGAATGCAATGGTCATTCTTTGGCATGCTATCGGTGGTGGCATCTTTTTATAGTATTTGCGGTGCCTGCCACGGCTCTTTATTTAGATGCTTCGGAGTTTGTCGCCTGGCCAAAATCTCAAAAATATTTTTCTAAATAATATTACAATAATAAAAATAATTTTTTTTAAAAAACATATTATTATTATTATGACGTCCGTAACTTCTTCCTTATCTCCTCCTCCAGTGTTCTCTACCCTCTGTTCCTTTCTTGGAGCTCGCGCCCCATCACGAGCACTTTCTTCTCCATTACTTCAAAAAACAAAAAAAAAAAAACAGAAAGTGCGTTGCGAAAAACCAAGCACAGCAAAGCGAAGAAGGATCGATCAGGCTGTGTTGAGAGTTGAAGCGCTAGCTAGTTATTTGAGAAAATTGATTTGATTTTTCCTTCTTATGTGAGATTGGTTTTCGGGAAACTAAATTAGAGACAATAATGAAGAGAGATCGTGATCGTGACCGTGAAAAAGGAGAGAGTTCAATGGCGGCTGCGGGGGCAAGGAAGGGGAAGATGTGGGAGGAGCAGCCGGACGAGCTATTGGCGGCGCTGGGATACGAGGTGAAGTATTCTGACATGGCTGAGGTTGCGCAGAAGCTGGAGCAGCTGGATATGGTTATGGGTAGTGCTCAAGAAGATGGGATATCTCACTTGTCGTCCGATACGGTTCACTACAACCCCTCTGATCTGTCTGGCTGGGTGCAGAGCATGCTGTTTGAGCTCAACGCTTTGCCACTTGTGGGTGGCTTTGATCTTGTTCAGAACCAATCGTCTGTGGTTGATGACTCTCTGTTGTTAACAGGTAATTCCCCTACCCTCACTAGTAGTATTGGTTTTGGCAATTCACAGACACAATCTCGGATTTATGAAGATAATTCGGAGTACGACTTGAGTGCGATTCCTGGCGGTGCCGTCTGTAAACAGAAAGAATCGTCAGAGTTAGAGAGGGAAAATGGGAATAAGAGGATAAAAACAGCTTCCATTGGATCTGACGAGTCTGTTTTAGCCCCACCGGACATTGGTAGTGCAGCTACGGCGACAGGATCGATACGGCCGGTGGTGCTTGTTGATTCGCAAGAGGCTGGAGTCAGACTCGTTCATACGCTGATGGCTTGCGCGGAGGCGGTTCAGCAAGACAACCTCAAGCTCGCCGATGCTTTGGTGAAGCACCTAGGGTTGCTGGCTGTGTCACAGGCCGGCGCGATGAGGAAGGTGGCCACGTACTTCGCCGAGGCCTTGGCTCGGAGAATTTACAAGATTTACCCCCAAGACTCGCGTGAGACCTCCTACTCTGACATCCTCCAGATGCACTTCTACGAGGCCTGTCCGTACCTCAAATTCGCTCACTTCACCGCCAATCAGGCCATTCTCGAAGCATTCGACGGCGCTAACAGAGTCCACGTCATCGATTTCAGCTTGAAACAGGGGATGCAGTGGCCGGCGCTTATGCAAGCGCTGGCATTACGCCCCGGCGGTCCACCGATCTTTCGCCTGACCGGAATTGGCCCGCCGCAGCCGGACAACACCGACGCTTTGCAGCAGGTAGGCTGGAAGCTCGCTCAATTGGCGGAAACCATCGGCGTGAAGTTCGAATTCCGCGGGTTTGTGGCAAATAGTTTGGCGGATCTCGACGCTTCGATACTCGATATCCGGCCGAGCGAGGTTGAGGCGGTGGCAGTGAACTCAGTCTTCGAGCTTCACCGTCTGTTAGCTCGACCCGGCGCGATTGACAAAGTTCTGTCATCGATCAAGGCCATGAGGCCGAAGATTGTGACCATGGTGGAGCAAGAAGCTAACCACAACGGAGCGGTTTTTTTAGACCGTTTCAACGAGGCTTTGCATTACTACTCGACGATGTTCGACTCGTTGGAGAGCTCCGGGTTGACTCAGCCTAACAGCCAGGACTGGGTGATGTCAGAGCGCTACCTGGGGCGGCAGATCTGCAACGTGGTGGCCTGTGAAGGAACGGATCGAGTCGAGCGATACGAGACGCTGACTCAGTGGCGTGCTCGGATGAGTTCCGCTGGCTTCGACCCGGTTCACCTGGGTTCCAACGCTTTCAAGCAGGCGGGCATGTTGTTGGCTCTGTTTGCCGGCGGCGACGGTTACAGGGTGGAGGAGAATAACGGTTGTCTCATGCTGGGTTGGCACACTCGACCACTCATCGCCACCTCTGCTTGGCAACTCGCTACCATAGACTCATAAGGAGTCAACTCGGCTCAATGGTGCTGTTTCAGTTAACGAGTCAAGCCAAGGCGGCCAGCGCACGGAGTGGTTTACTTGAGTTGGATATTTGAGAGAACGAGAGAGAGACCCAATCCAGTCAAATTTCATCGGTTCAACTTTTTACCTCTCTTAGTCACCCTATTTTACCTTCCCCTTTTTTGTTTTTTAATAACTACTATTGTTTTACCTGGTTGGAGGACTCTTTTAGCTTTTTCTCGTTCATGTGCTTATTTAATTTGTTTTGCCTTGTTTTTTTTCTTTCTATTTCTAAGAGTGGTCAATGACCAATGCCAATGTGTATTTACATGACCTTTTAATAAGAAGTATGCGAGCTTTTGATCAATTCATAAAATTGAGATGGTAATATTTTTAGTTCTTATATTAATTGAAATATTTTTATTTGCGAAAACTTTCAACCTTTGAAAATGCATAATTTTGAAGTTTAATTGTTGTGTTACGAAAAATATTCTTCTCTTTTGCAAGCTTGCATAATTTACACCGTCAAACACAAGCACATTCTCCGGTTTTACTTCGTATGGATTTTTTATTTATGAACTTTTTATTTCTTATTTATTATTTTTATTAGTTTAGAGAGTAAAAAATCAGCTTTCAATTTTGGTTCAATAAAAAAAATGGAAAGTCAAAATCAAACGTAAAAAATTAATGTCAATTTAAAAAAACTAAAAGCCAAATCTAAAATCTGAGCAAAGGTGTGTGTAGGCAACAAAGGAAAGATGCATGTATGTGCCCATGTATGGACGTGAGCATGTGTTATAATTAAATAATTGGACTATAACATTAATAATGGACGGCCAAAGTTGAAACCTAACAAAATAAAATAAGATAATGTTAAGTAGTAGTAGTAGTAGTAGATTATTTATCTAATGATTGTGCCAAATAATTGCTTAGAATGGCTCCGATACCGTTGGCATGACACCCTTGGACAAGTTTGCATCTCTTTCTCTTCATTTTCGCATAAGCTGTTGGTGTACACTCTGTTTGGATGGAAGGAATGAGGAGTGAAGGCATAATTCACAATTTATCAAATCATAGGCATTCTTTATATCCTGAAAAATATTTTTTTTAGTAAAATTATGAAAAAGAAAACCATACACAGCGTTGAAACCCTCGTAAGCCAATTTAATTAGGTAATAATTAAAAAAGTTTATCGTAAGCGGATGGTTCAATATGTTGAATCTGCCTATATAATTAAGATTCAGAGAAATGGTGGATAAAAATGGATAGGTATAAGATGATGTGGATGCTGACAATCATGACAACTTCAGTATAGGGGAAGAAGGACATGAGTCCAATTATTCCAATTCTCATTGGGGAAGATAATGGGCCAAGGAGTGTCTCATAGCTGTGCCTGACAAGGGTTTATGTGCAGTGGGTGGAGACACAAAATTCATTCATTGAGCTCACTATTAATAAATATTAATAAAAAAATTATTTATAATCAACCATAGGATATATAATAATATATATAAACTAATACATATAAATAATGAGGTCTTTAATACAAAATAATTGTCTAAGAACACATTTATAAACTTTCAAAAGGCCTAACTTGAGAAGCATTTAAAAACTTGTAAAGTAAAAATTGCATTTCTAAAAACTTGAAGGTGACATTTGTAATTTTCAATGAGGACAAGTTGAAAAATATTTTAAAGGGGCAGCTTTCCCTTCTTGGTCTCAATTCGCTCTGCCATTGTTTGTGTGGATTTGTTTTCCATAACCCAGTTCTATGTGCATATATGCCAATATAGGTAGGCATGTTAACCCGGCCGGCCCAGCTTAGCTCAGGCTCACTCGGGCAGTTTTTGTGGGCTCTTGTCATTTTTCAGGTCGGATCGAGCCAGTCAAAATGTAAAGGGGAAGGCTCAAGTTCAGCTCACAACCTTACTTGGGCTAGGGCCGCGGGATTAGGCCTTGGACCTCGGACTTTGGCCCAATGTTTTTTGTAGTATTATGTTTTTAAAACTAATAAATTTAGTTATAATAAATTATACACTATTATTTTATGAATTAAAAATTTATTTGTAAGCTTATATATATTTAATTTCTTTAAACTTATGTAAAAAAACTTTACACTTATATTTATTATTATATATAATTAATAAGAATTACTAATTAATGTAAATTATTTATACAATTATATTTATAAAATTAATAAACGTATTTAAGAAAAATGAATTTAAAAAGAATGGGTCACGGGTTTGAGTGAAGAGTGTTTAAAAAAAAATCAAATTCAATTTGAAAGAAAAAGAGTCAATTGGGGGAGGGAAGTTTTACAGGCTTGGGCTCGGACTCTCGGGTTGGGCTTGGGTTTGGGCTAACCGGCTAAGCTTGGATCTAGGTAGGACTTCTAGAAGCGGGGCCCATGCCTGCCCATAGAGTGCTCGGGCTTGGAACAGGCTTTGGCCTGGCTGGCTCGGGCCAAGCTCGGGTGGCCCATGAGCCTCGGGCCGATTTACATTTCTAAATATAGGAGAGGGAGGGAGGGAGGGTCAAAGATAAGAAGATGAGCATGTATGCCAACAGCTACTTGTCAATTAATTTGCAGAGGGAATGGCTGAATTTATCTCCAAATATTATCTTCAATTTTAATTTGGAAACCCCCCAAGTACGAACCAGCAAATCTTTGAACCATGATCATAGGCCTCAGAGCAAAGGAGGGTGGGGGACTGGAGTGTGGGGCTCTAATTTGAGTGCATTTCTTGCTCGTCGAAAACAGCCCCACTTGTCCTCACATTAAGTTTAGGACATAAGGGTCCCAATGTCCTTCAAATGACCGTAAAGGTTGGTGTAGCCCAAAAAAGAAATTCTACCCTGAGGTAATGAATTTTAACCAGTTGATGGATAAAAGTTATATTTCATTACTTGCTTAAACTTTTAGTTACAAGATTTCTATTTAGAACTTAACATACGTTGATAGTATTAACTACCAAAAAATAAAAATAAAAAATATGAGGGATATCTGTGCAGCAACCCAATTTCAGCGTGATCACCATAATAGCCTATATCCTCTGAGGAGTAGAACAAGAGGGGCCACGATCCGCAAACACTTCGTCAAGACTCAAGTTAATCTTGAGTCCTAACCTAATCTCAGAGGGCATAGTGGTAAAAAGATATACAATTTGTATATTTTTAAATTTCCTGAATGGTTTTGAGTTGTTTAGAAAGATACAGTTGAGATTTAGCATGATGACTTGAGTCAAAACCCACGGGCAATGTCAAAAGTGCAAGTTGACTTCAAATTTGCATTTTGATTTGTCCATCCCAAAATCCATAAATTTCGTTCTTCCTTTCTTCTCTTTTGGGGGAAAGTGGTTGGATAATACCGAGTTTTGAGTAGTAATTTCTATTAAATTGCGATAAGTAGTACTTTATCACATCAATAACTTAAATTTATAACTAAATAGAGGGAGTTATAAAAAAAAGTTTCTATCAAATTTTGTCATTTGTATTTTTTTTTTAAAAAATCTTTCTATTTAACCACATTCAGGTTGTCAACGCATGAAAGTACCACTTGTAATAACTTAATAGAGATCACACCCAACACTCAATACTATCTAACTAATTTTCTTCTCTTTTACGAGCTTCTTATCCCTTCATAAGAAGAAAAATTCAGTAGTTAAGTAGTATGAGCTTCTCAATAGTTATCTCTATTAGATTTTGTAATGTGATATTTTTTTTTATTAAAAGTCAATTCATTTAATAACTATAAATTCAAGTTGTTGATTTAATAAAACACTAAATGTCACAATTTAATACGATTAACTACTCAAAACTTAGTACTGTCTAAGTACCAGACATTTTTCCATCATCACTTTTCACCCACAAAATAAAAATACTAAAATGAAAAAGAAAATTTGAAAAAAGAGAGAAAAAATGGTATATCAAAATCAGCGGATCATACTTACTTTTTCAAAATGGTAAAACATCGATCTGCAGTTGAATGTCAATCTTCAACTGATAAGCTGTGTCTAGAAAAAAAACAGAGTACCTTTGGAATCAGATACTTACTTAACATCGCAACTGCCTCACTTCTCATCATGAAGAAAAAGCTCATCAAATAGGGAGAATGAAACGAACCGATCAACTCTTTTACTATATTTTTATTTGGTTTTTAATTTTAAGGATGTTTTTTCAACTAATTACTTTTTATTTTTTTTTATTTCTATGCGCTATTTTACCAAAAATCAAAATTAAAACTAGTAAAAAAAATCAATATAGAAACAAATCAAAATCTTATATAAAAACCTATAAAATAAAAAATAAAAACTGATCCAACGAGGGCTTTTACATTAACTGTTTTTTTTATTTGTCTTTTCTCAGTCCTTGTCTTTTGGATCTAGAAATATGTTTGATTGCAGCAGATGCCTAAAATCAGTGACTCTGATTCTTGCGAAAATTTCTACCAGGGCCCGGTCCAAGTTTAAGCTGGACAAAACCTAAATGTGGCATACTTGCATTTTTGTATTTCAAATCGGGCCTGGCATCCTAGCCCGAAAGAGCAACAAGGTCTACTTAATAAGGTCTAATGTAATGCGTGGACACTATATGGTAGTGGCATTTATTCCGATCTTCTGGTCAGACTCTAACAGAGCCGGTCCCCTTGTAATCCTCCTTAACTAGACTAGCCTCTCCCCGAACGTCAATTCGGGCCGATAAAACTGATCTCGTTGGCCCCCGAACAGACCAGACACTCGGGCCTGCTTCCCATGCCGTCTCTCCTTCCCATCACATTAGTAGGGGTCACAACTGACACCGAATACAATACCGTGTTTTCGATACAAGGACGTAGAATGTATGAGAGACAACCTCCCTCACTGCTGACACCGTCTTGACACATGCCACGCGCAGAGTGAGATAACAACCCTCTCAAGTACCCGGTCGCAGATTTGACCCTCTAATGAAACACCGTCACATGAAGAGGTTATCAACCACTTCCATGCATGCATACAAAGGACAAACAAAGGTCTTTGCCAGGTACGCACCAAAGAGAAACCTTAGCAAATACACTCTTGAGTAACCATATTCTCTTGAGTCTAACTCGATCATCAAAAAGTCCTTGACATGCACCACACTAGAGTACTTAGAGTAGGGGATCACACGCTAATGGGAGAGAGCTCGTCGAAGGCTTGGGCTCAAGACCCACGAGATAGCTGCATCATCACTATATATAAATCAAATGTTTGTATGTATACATATATATTTAAATTTTGTTTCAGGTAGTATTTATACTGAGTATGATTAATTGTAGTGTTAATAACACATCATTATACTTGGGCCTTGGCAAGTCCCAACTCATATATAACATAGTTGTGTTATGTCGAAGTTGAATAGATATATATTGAGATACCTATTTCTGTTATAAACTAAATGAAGACTACAGTTAGAATTGTGTCAAGTATTGCCGTACTATTAATTAAATATTATTTTATATAATTACTATTCATCACTGTTCATGAATAGTAGAATGAATAGTAGAGTTCATTCGATTGATATATATATATATATATATAATATTACTATTTTTTTTTTATCTCTATTATAACTTTTAATCCAAACATCAAAATATAGTCAAGTCATATGTCTATGGAAAGCTATTGAAATAAGGATTCCAAATTTATAAATATTATAGGCAAAACATGCAAAATCTGAGAGAAATAAAGTAACAAAGTTTTAAAATAAATACTATTCATTGCAACAGTTAAACTACTGTTCATACTATTCATGTGAATAGTAAAGAAATCAAAATAAAGATAAGTTACACATAAAATAAAAGAAGAACACAAAGCACTTAAAGCATCGTGCTAATAACGTGTTATAAACTAAATGAATTTAAAATAAACAAAATATTTAAACACAGTATATAATAAAACTAATTCTTTTGGAACTTTTAAATAATAATTAAATAGTTCTTTTGGAACTATGGAGATAAATCTTCTTAATCACCCAAGCATGTATTACTTTCATAAGACAAAATATAAAGACAATAAAAATTTAAATAGTTTACCTACACTTTTTGCTTTTTTCTTTCTTCTCTTTTTCTCTTCTTCTTTCTCTTCTTTTCTCTCTCTCTCTCTCTCTCTCTCTCTCTCTCTCTCTCTCTCTCTCTCTCTCTCTCTCTCTCTTTTCTCTCTCTCTCTCTCTTTCTCTCTCTTTTTTTCTTCCTACGAAGTTTCTTTTATAGACTGGGAAAGCAGTAGGCAGCCATGTAAGTGCATCCGTTGGTCATCCACCAACACATTTCATAACAATTTTCAATTTTTTTTTGGAGATGAATACCTATTTGCAATTGGGAAGGTTAAAACTTTTGGTTGGCGTTTGCTACCTAAGTTCATGTTAAAGGTGGTGGGATTTGTAGTTGGAGAACAATTTAACATCTCAAATATTCACTACGTTTAAAAATAAATAAATTAC
The DNA here is from genome assembly GCA_033060915.1 of Euryodendron excelsum. Taxonomy (NCBI): domain Eukaryota; kingdom Viridiplantae; phylum Streptophyta; class Magnoliopsida; order Ericales; family Pentaphylacaceae; genus Euryodendron; species Euryodendron excelsum. The sequence goes on along the minus strand of CM065383.1, from coordinate 24,390,934 downwards.
AAATTAGATAAAGAAACAGAACAAGAATTTGTACACACCATTTGACTATAATATAGTGGTTGCATTGTGAATGGAAGTATAATAAATTCTTGAATTAATCATGTTTTTTTTTCCCAGGGCTGTAAAATGACTCAAGTACTTAAGCTCAACTCGTCAAATATTTGTTTGAAATTAGCTTGTTATGTAAATAAGTCAACTCAACTGTAAATGTATTTCGAAACTCATTAATTTTGAGTCAAACTTAAATTTGACTCAACAAGTTTATATATACATTACAAAATTATATAAAAACTAAAACACATATGATTGGCTTGATTGAGATTTGTTTGAGATTGGCTTGTAAGGTAAATAAAACAAACTTAAATAACTAACTACTAAGCCTAGTGGTCGCCTAACCCTCATGTTAAGTATGAGATTTTATGTTTGATTCCTCTTCATGCTCTCCGTGACCAACCATCATTTATGTATTTTATAAAGTTTATACAATGCTTGTGGATGATCGTCTTTTATAAGTTCAAAAAAGTAGTCAATCTAATTTTTGAAACTCTTTAATAAAATAAAGGAATAAATAACCCACACTATTCGGCTCGTGTACAACGCTATTTCTTTCCCATCTCTGTCGCTTTTGTTATGGATGCTGTGGTTAAACCTTGGCCATCATGATCATAATTCTTATCTTCTCCCGTAGAGCTTGATATTTTTACTGCTTTGCTTTCCTGCCTAAGCATTACCCTGGAAGACGAGAACAAAAGTAGGAAAACTACAAAGATTTTGGAAGAAAATGTCTGTCGGATTGTTTCTAAATGATTGTGTCGTAACACGATCATTGAGGATGCCTCACTCAAAATAATTATTCAGCACTATTAGAACAACACTATTAGAACATCATGTTATTCTTACTCAACGTCTATCAATTGCAATGCTCCTCCTTACTAATTGGGTCCAGCGGTCTCGCTAGATTCACCTAGCTAGGAGGAAGCTAAAACCCTTTCCCCTTCTAATAGAACGAAGGTAAGCTTTGAAAAGTAAAAAGTAAAAAGTGAAGCAAAAATGATGTGGTGCTACAAGAGCTCGTTTGATTTCCAGGACTACCATGGAATCCCCGAACAAGAAATGCCCAGACTACCTTGCTTAGGACTCTGTGTCCCGATCTGTCCCTCAATCCGACGTTTGATTTAAAATTATTGTTATCCAGCCTAATTTGGCGCTTGATTTTGGTTTCTCTAAACTGGATTAACTCATGAAAATACCATATTACCCTCACATAACCATCCATCAATTTTTATACTATCAGATCCACTTTTGTTACGTAGCTTGTTTTTGGGTCTGTTTGTATAGGAGAGTTTGGGCAAATTTTTTCTTCATATAAATTTTCACAACCAACCTCCACACGAAAAAAAAAAGAAATTATTGTAAAATCATAATTTATTTCAAAAGAAATAGTAAATATTGTTCAATTGCTTGTGAGTCTATACAATATTTTTGCCATATGATAATGTAGTAAACTTGTGAGCTCAATCTCTAGGCCGACGACGGCCTACTCTAGTGATCTGAAGGGAAGCAAAGGGGTGAGGGACACCGGTGTGGTGCTTGCCAAGGAAACTTCGATGATAAAGGTAGGTTTCTGGAGATATTTTAACAGAGTTTTTGCTATGGTTTTTGTTTGTGTACCGTGTTGGAGAAGATGAGTTTCCCTTTTATATGGGTAGATCTCTTAGTAGCCCTAGGAGGGCGTTGCATATACGGAGATAGTGGGAGATGGTTGTCTCTCCACATGGCAGCGTGGCATTGGAGGGCCAAACTGGTGGCAGGATAGTGGGGGGAGTGGTTGTCCAACCCCATACGTGGCACTCCCTCAGACGTGTGTCAGAACGGAGAAGGTGACTACCTATTGCTACACGCGAGGTCCTGGAGTTGGAAGCATGTTATCATGATTGAGTTATCAGTGATGGCCCCCACTAGCGTGGTAGGTGAGGGGGAATGATCGGTACCGTCCCACAAGGTTTGCTCGGGGTATGGCTTGCTCGGTAGGTCATGCTCGGTATGGCCTGCTCGGTCTTGCTCAGCTATAGTTTACTCGGCCATGATCAGCCATGGTCGGCTCGTTCGTGGTCGGCCATGGTCTGAATGGCAATGGTATGCTCGATCGTGATCGGCCATGGTCTACTCGGCTATGGTATGCTCGGTCGTGATCGGCCATGTGTAAGCACCTCATTTTTGATCGCTCGGCGGTCTTTACTCCATCCAGACTTGTGTTCAAGTCATTGTGGGCATATTTCAATCCAAATTAACTTTCTAAGTCTAATCCCGTCAATTCATCACTTCGTGAGCCCCGCTGGCCCCAAATAGAGGTAAAAGGACCAAAATGCCCCTCGGGGGCATTGTTTGGTCTAATTCCAAATTAGGCGCGTCTTTCCGAAAACGGTAAGTCCCCTTTCCAAATTCAAATCAGGCGTGTCTTTCTGAAGACAGTAAGTCCCCTTTCTAATTCTAAATCTGGCGCATCTTTCCGAAGACTGTAAGTCCCTTTTTTAATTCCAAATCAGGCACGCCTTTCTGAAGATAGTAAGTCCCCTTTCCAAGTCCAATTCCAATTCCAATCCCTCTCTCGAGACGGTCCGACATGTTTTTCAAAGAAAATCTCTTCAAAACGGTAAGTCCCTTTAAACCTATTGATCGGGACAAGACCCCAAGTCCCTTAGATGATAGAACGGTCCACCTTTGGCGCTTGCTAGCCCGCCAATGCAGAAATGTCCGTCTAGGCATGCCTTTCAAGAAAGTTGATTCTCAGGCGCTAAGTCCCTTTAACAGCTTCTCAATATCAAGCAGTCTCGGGAATGATAGCGAACAGTCAGAGTAGCGAAAATACTCGCAAACATCGCAACCGTCAAAGTAGCGAAAATACTCGCAAACAGGTCGATATAGGGAATTGCCAACAAACCCCTGTATCACATGACCGCCGTCAGAGTGGCGGAAACACTCAAAACCCAGGTCAACACCAGTGCCTGCTAGCCCACTTCGGTGAAAAATGACCAAACTGCCCCTAGGGCTATTTTTTGGCACGTTTCTTGAGAACACATTTGAATCCTCAGAACGGTAAGTCCAACCTTCCAAGATTGTCTTAAAGGCAATCCGGCATGATTAGGTGCTTTCTAGTCAGTTTCAGGCCAATTCCGAGACTTTCCGGTCAAGATAACCATTTTGCCCATAGGCATTCGAATGCCCAGGAACCACACCGGCCCTGGGTATCAAACCGGTAGCCTCCCGAGAATGCTTCTTATTGTGTTCTTAACCTTTCTTTATCTTTCCGGATCATTCTGAGTCAGTTCCAGCAAATCCAGTGCAAAATGACCGTTTTGCCCTTAAAGGGCCGGTCACTTTTTCCAATCACACCAGCTCTGGGTATCAAACCGGAAAGCCTTTGGGAACATTCTAAATAAGGTTTCCAAATCTCGAGCCTTTTTTTGGGACATTCCGGGTTCGCCCCGGCAGCTTTCCGGCTTGATTGATCGTTTTGCCCTTGACGACCCGATCAATCCTTCCGACACATCCTATCCTCATTTTTCAAGTCAAATACCTCTGGGACGCTATTCTAAGTGTTCCTGCCCTTTTTCGGCTCTCCAGGTCATTCCTAGCCTCTTTAATTCATCCCCGAACTTTCCAGAATTACTTCTAGTGAAGCCAAGCTAAAAATTGCAAGGTAGTCACTAGTACAGGCGCCCAAATCTTCCAAAGATATATTGCTTGTCGACCTTAAAACTTTCTTAATTGGCTGGCGCCACTAGCTGTGGCACCAAGCCAAGAAATGGCCTGGTGCCACTCCTAGTAGCGCCAAGAGGAAGTTTGGCCTGGCGCCACTGCAACAGGCGCTAGGTCTATCCCATCTCTATAAATACAGAGTCTCTTCCAGCGTGAAGGAGGTTCGCAAACTTAGTCTGAAAACCCTAATATTTGATATACAGAGCTCGTAGTCTCTCTAAACCCTAGCTTCCCTAGGTTCTCCAAACCCTAGCTAAACCCTAGCCTCCTATACACTCTCATACACTTATACACTAGCCTCCAACCCTCCTTTGAAGACTTGAAGGTCTACAATCTGAAGGTTTGAAGATTGAAGATGAAATATTGAAGATTGAAGTGAAGATTGAAGCAAGACAAGCAAGGCAAAGCGCGCAAAGCTAAGCAAAATAAAGAAGACACAAGGTAGGCTTCTTATTTAAATTTTCGCACTTTCCCCCCTCTCTCTTCTCTCTCCTAACCCACTTGGGTTTTCTCTATTTTAATCTCCCATCTCTTTCCCCCCTTTCTTTGCATGCTTGAAACAAGGAGATTCCCGGTCCATGTGTAGGATTAGACTATTGGAGGGTCACCGTGTCGGGGGCTTTCTTTTAGTCTAACCAGAAACCACGTGGGTCCTGCCTCCTTGATTATGTGATAAAACCTTAACCTTGTATGTTCACGACCCCCAATTTGCATTGTGCATATCATGATTCTTGCATTCTTCCAAAAGTCATTTTCAAAGTCGTTTTCAAAATCGTTTTCAAACTTACTTTCAAAATTGTATCAAAATCTTCTGTTTCAAAACTTGTTTTCAAAATCACCATCCTAGGGTGATTCTAGCCTTTCCATGGCTAGGGTTGTTTTAGGAAAGTGTTATATTTAAAGTGACCAACATGGTCCATATTTCCAACTTCTTGTTGTTTTCGAAACCACTTTCTTAAAGTGGTTCTAGCCTTCTTATGGATAGAATCGCTTTAGGAAAGTGAGACGTTTTCATACTTTTCAAAAAACTCTATTTTCAAAAGTCTCTCTTTCAACATGCTTTCCAAAAACTCTTCCTCCCAAAATTGTTTTCAAAAGCATTCTTCAAAAATCTATTTTTAAACTCCTTTCCAAAACACTCTTCAAAATTTCTTTCCTAAAAACACTCCCTAGGTTTTCTTCCTAGAAAACACCTTCCTCAAAATTCACTTTCTAAAAAACTCTTTCCAAAAAGTTTCTTTCAAAATATCTTTCCAAAAGCTCTTCTTTTTAAAACTCATCTTCTAGAAACTCCTCTCTAGGATTTCCTTCCAAAAACTTGTTTCCAAAAAACACATTTTCTAAAAATCCCTTTCCTTAGAGCCCAAGTCAAGCCCTAGAACCACGATTAGAAGACCCCAATTTTCTTTCCAAAAACATGGTTTTCAAACTTGCCTTAAAACCTAGGTTCCAAAACCTCTTATTTTCTACATCAAAACTATACATATTTCCAAAACCTATTTTCTACGTCAAATCTATACACTTCCAAATCTAGAGTTTCTAAAACTTCCTTTTCCAAATCCTTGTCAAATCAAATCTTCCCTCTAGAAAACCTAATCCAATCTTCCGTTTAGGAAACTAGATCCAATCCTCCATTTTTGGAAACAAAATCAAATTCTCTCTTTTAGAAACAAAATCCAATCCTTCCTAATCTAAATATTTCCTAATTCAACTCCTTCCTAATCTTCTACTTTCCTAAATCTTAAGTTTCCAAAACTTGAACATAAAAATCTTTTCTAAATTTTAAAATTCAATTTTCAAATCTTTCCTAATTTAAAATCTTTCTAAAATTCTAAGCTTTCCAAATTCAAAACTTTCTTAAGTTGAAACTTTCCAAATTCTAAACCTTTTTTAAACTAAATTTTTCCTAATTCAAAACATTTCTAAATTCAACACTTTCCTATTTTCAAAACCTTTCTTAAAATAAAACTTTTTTAAGTTGAAACTTTCCTAATTCGAAAACTTTCTTAATTCGAAAACTTTCTTAATTCGAAAACTTTCCTAAAGCAGAACTTTCCAAATTGAAACTTTCCTAAATTGAAACTTTTCTAATTCAAACTTTTCCGAATTCGAATCATTCCTAATTCCAAATTTCCTAATCTTCCAAGTCCAATATTCAAGTCAATTCTTTTCTAAAATCTTTCCAAGTCAAATCCAATCTTTCTTTTCTAAGTTCCTAAGTCTAGGTTTCCTAAAACCAAGTCTTTCAAAACTAATCTTTTCAAATTTTCCAATCAAAGTCCAAGTTCCCTTACTCTTCCAATTCCAATCCAAATTCCAATTTCAACTCTCTTCCAAATCAACTCTTCTATTTTCAATCGGACTCTTGTCCGAACTACGACTGACCTAATTCCTCCAAAAAGATATGTAGGCAACCCTTATGGGTGCGATCACCACCTTTTTCAAATCTCAAATTCCATGATCTATTTCAAACTTTTAATTCCGAATTTCTATTTCCAAATCTTTATTTCCAATTTCTAAAACTTTCCAACTTCAAATCTATCTTTTCAAATCAAATCAATTTCTTTTCAAATTTATTTCCAAATCTATTTTCAAATCAAAATTTTCTCTTGCACTTGCATATCTTGCATCATGTCTTTTTAAAACATTGTTTTATAAAGTGGATAAGATTGAACATTAGTTAGTTGAAGACTCTCATAGGTGAATTTAAGGTAAATTGACATGTAGGTACCGAAAGGGCGGGGTAGGGTGATGGCTTAGTGTGTCTTCCCTACATGTAACCAACCTTCGAACCTGAGATCACTGTTTTCAAAGATCACAAACGGAGTTATTTTCAAAAAAGGGCTAAATCTTTTCCAAAGGTTGTCAAACAACCTATTTTTCTTAAAAACCCTCTCTTGAGGTGGTATTTTTAAAAATCTTTCCAAAAACCCCGAGTGTAGTCTTCGGATTATGCTTAGTTTTTTTTTAGGTGACCTAACTCACCTTAATCAAGTTAGGTGGCGACTCCAAACTTTTTCCAAAAGCCCTTAATTCAAATCAATTTTCAATTCAAACCTAGTCGCACTCATTCTTCTAGGAGGGTGAGTTCTAACGAGAGAGTATAACATTTTTCCTGCTTGTGTGAGTATTTCTTGAGTGCGAAAAATCTGGGAGCGACAGTTGGCCCACTGGGAAAACTTAGAGGGTTAGGTCATAGTTATGTCTCTTTACCCTTCACCCATGTAAAGTCTTCAATTAACTTGTTCAATCCTATTCACTTTAAATTTTCAAAACCAAATTTCCAAAATTGTTTAAAAAAAAATGCATGCATATTATCTTGTATTATGTTTGTCATCCACATACTAACCCTTGCATCTTTTGTTTTGTAGGTGCACTTTTTGCTTAAGTTTTATTAACTGCTATGCATGAATGTGATGAACAGGATGAATGGGAGTTGTTGGGCTCTTTCCTTCACTTTCAAAAATCACACACACACTGCATGTGCACCTGCATTTTGCATACTTGCATATTACCTTGATATGTCCTTTCTAGTTAGAAAGGGGGAACAGAATATTGGTTGTGGGCAAGATGCTACGTTAGTTTCTTCGCCTGAAGATTCGAGGACCGAGCTTTTTTAGGACGCATTAGTTAACCCTCAACCTCATACTCATATAGATACCATGCATAGCCGAACCTCTGCTGGATTTAAGACACAAGCACCGTTTTCAAAACCATGGAGGAAAGGGGGACTGCTCTTACTTTCATTTATACCTGCTTATTCCTGTTGTTATAATGACTATGCCTGTTTAATTGCTCATGCATGCACGTTTACCTTGCTATTGCATTCTCTCTCCTTATACTCCTTGCATATCCCTGCTCATGCATTCAATATCCCATGTTAAGACGAAAGTTCCGAGTAACTCAAGTCACTGCATTCTCATGCATATGGTCAACCCATTGAGAGTGACACCAAGGTCACTCCCCCTTGCATTAAACCTACCTAAACCCTAAGGGTTTCCACGTAACCCTAAGGACTCATGGCATGCATACCAATCCATTCCATAAGAGGGGCCCCAATCCCTCTATACTCACGGAGATAGGGTTGCCAAGAAGACAAGGGGCAATCGATCAACAAGGTCTTACAGCGACCTCCTCGATATCAAATCCAACGAAGGCGAACCTGAAGACTCAAGAGTAGTTTAGGTTTTTCCTTTGTAAAACTAGATAGGTGAAAGTCCCAAAGAAAATGTTCCCCCTTCCCCTTGTTGAAATGTATTTCAATTCCTTTGTATCTTAAACCCAAAATTCAATGTACTTCTTTACTTTTATGAATGAATGCATGGATGGCTGAAGGTTCCTACTTGACGGTAAGGTATCTGCATACAGGGGCAAATCCCCTATCTCCAAAAGTGGGCCCATACATCATGATTAGTTTCCCTCCTAAAGAGGGGCATCCTAGGGCATGCATTGCATATAATTCTCCAAGAACCGAAATCTAATTTGTAACTGTTGTCTTTTTTGTTATAGGTAACGAATACTAGTCTAACATCTTCTGTAATAATGAAGGCCATGGTTCATAAGTTTCAGGAAAACATACCATTGGAAAGCAGGAATGTTAGCAGAGACACCTTGCGCAACCCACTTGCCGTAATCACAGAATGGACAACTCACACCCTAGAGGAGCCCGAATACCAAGACCATTCCTTCCTAACCATGCAATCTCACCAACTCGACATGAAACTAACCATAGAAACCTCACCTAATCCCCCTCATCATTACCTTATTCTTACTCCATTGGTTAGACATGAACCTGTGATCGCTATAGCTGGGCCTAAACCTCAAACCAGCATCCAAGCAGTTGTACGGTTGCTGCTACCCTTAGCCTTGCCAAAGAAGCCAATTATGCCTACCACCTTACCCGTCCTCACCAACCCCTCACCTGTGGTAATCCCTTTGCCCATAAATCCAAGGATAACTCTTCCCATTGTAACCCAACCGCCAATACTTAGTCTTCGTAGCGTCCCATGGAATTACCAACCTGACAGGGGCACCAGAGAGCCTGTAATAGAAATAGGAGGGAAGACTCGGTCAAGGTGCCTTTACACCTCTGCTGAAGTAGAAAGAAAAAGGAAAGGGAAGGATAAGGAAGGAGAATGCTCCAACCAACCGACAGATCAAGAGATGTCAGAATTCACCAAAGCTCTAGGAAAGGTTGACTACGACATCATGGAACAACTTAGAAAAGCCCCAACCCATATTTCAATGTTGGGTTTGTTGCTCACTTTTGAAGTACACCGGGATGCTTTGATGAGAATCCTCAAGGATGCTCATGTGCCGGAAAGTTTCACGCCAGATAACCTGCATAACAGAGTGAGCCTCATCATGGCCCCAAACGTCATTACCTTCTCCGATGATGAGATTCCTGCTGATGGGACAGGCCATACCCGGGCTCTGCATATCGCTGTAAAGACAAGAGAAAAAATGGTAGCCAAAGTATTGATAGATAACGGGTCGGCTCTAAATGTGTGCCCGTATTCTACCCTAGAAAAGCTTGGAATGGACTAAACTTACTTAAAAAACAGTAGTATGATCATTCGTACCTTTGATGGTTCTCGGAGGGAAGCTACAGGAGAAATTGAGATGCCTGTTGAGATAGGACCAGTAATCTTCACAATTAAGTTTCAAGTCTTGCACATTCCAGCTGTCTACAATTTGCTGTTAGGACAGCCCTGGATTCATTCGGCGGGTGTAGTTCCTTCTAGCCTTCATCAGAAAGTCAAGTTCATCGTGGGATCCAAGCTAATCACTATTTTCGCTGAAAAAGAGTTTGCTGTATACAAAGCTGATATCGTTGCATCTGACATTGAATTGCCCTCTTGCTTTCAGTCGTTCGAATATATCACTATTATACAGAAAGAAGATCAAGTGGAGCCGAAATATTCTCGGAACTCTCAGATGATAGTGCGGTACTTTAAAGCAAATGGTTTTTATCCGGGCAAAGGCTTAGGGAGATGTTTACAAGGAAGGCCTGAAGTTGTAAAAATACCGTTAGCCGAACCACCTTTGGGTTGGGGTATGAACCCATGAAAAAAGAAAAAATAGAAGCAGTGCGGAAGAAAAGGGTTGATAGGAGAACTGTCATGGAATTCTCAGATCAATTCAAGCAGTTGGACATGGGGAGAGGAATGTCCACATTAAATAAGAAGAAGAGGAAAGTTCAGGAAGAAGCACCCGTCATGACGGCCGACATTGGAATAACTCAAGATGGATCCATTCGAGCGATGTTGCCAGGCAAAAATTTGCATAATTGGGCCACCGAGGACATCACCTTTGCTCGCAAGTTTCGGTACAAAGCTTATTAGAGCGAGATCCCAGAGCAGCTGATCTGCCGTAAACAAATGTTGTCTTTTTAAATTACTTGTCTTAGCCTTTAATCAAGTTATTAATGGAAAAAAAATACTCCTTTCTTGTTTGATTCATTGCACACTATTTTTCATGCCAGGGACCCTTGCATCCGATGTCTTACTCAGCTAATCTAGAGAATGCCAATCCTGACAAATGATGACTTAAATACCAAGTTTGATTACTAACAACTAGGAATTGCAGAAGCTGTAAATTATTCAGAGGAGGTGCCAGAGGAAATTCGGGAACAAATAGAGAGACATGAGAATCGTAATACCCTAAACATTGAGGAAACAGAAACCATTAATTTAGGGAATGAAGGGGATCCAAAAGAGCTTAGAATCGGTACAGGCCTAGATCAATGGCAGCGCAGAGAATTACTGGAACTATTGCGTGCATACTTGGATGTTTTCATGTGGTCCTATCAAGACATGCCCGGACTAGATGAATCCATTGTTGAACATAGATTACCCTTGGACTCGCAGATGAAACCCTTTAAGCAGAAATTAAGAAGATTGAAGCCCGAATGGAGCCTGAAGATCAAGGAAGAAGTGATTAAACAACTCCAAGCAGGATTCCTGCAAGTAGTAGAGTATCCGTAATGGTTGGCTAATATTGTCCGGTACCCAAGAAAGATGGCAAGGTGCGGATGTGTATTGACTTTCGGGACCTCAACAGGGCCAGTCCAAAGGACGATTTTCCTCTCCCACACATAGACTTGCTTGTTGACAACACGGCCAGTCACAAAATGTTTTCCTTCATGGACAGTTTTTCAGGATATAATCAGATCAAGCTGGCTAAGGAGGATCAGGAGAAGACTGCTTTCATTACCCCTTGGGGAGTATACTGTTATAAAGTCATGCCATTTGAACTTCGTAATGCAGCGGCAACCTAGCAAAAGCCATGGTAACCTTATTCCATGACATGATGCATCGGGAAGTAGAAATCTATGTGGATGACATGATCGTCAAGTCCAAGCAGTGGAAAGACCACCTGTTCAACCTATGGAAGGTGTTTGACCGCCTCCGTAAGTATCAACTTAAGCTAAATCTTGCCAAATGCAAATTCGGAGTATCTTCAGTGAAGCTGCTGGGGTTTATAGTCAATGAAAAGGGGATAGAGGTTGATCTTGCCAAAGTTAAGTCCATCGTCGAAATACAGGCACCAAAGGGGGAAAAGGAGGTTCGATCGTTTCTAGGAAAATTAAACTTTATCAGCAGATTCATCACCCAAATGACCCATCTGTGTGATCCTATTTTCAAGCTCCTTAAGAAAGACGTTCCAAAAGAGTGGGATGATAACTGTCAAATAGTTTTTGAGAAAATTAAAGAGTATCTGCGGAATCCTCCTGTTCTAGTGGCACTAACCCTGGGACGTCCTTTGTTGATGTACATGTCAGTATTAGATACTTCCATGGGATGTGTTTTGGGATAATATGACGAAACGAGAAGAAAAGAGCAAGCTATTTACTACCTTAGTAAGAAATTCCTGCCGTATGAAACAGAGTATTCGGATCTCAAGAAAACCTGCTGTGCATTAGCCTGGGCAGCTCACAGGCTTCGGTACTACATGCTCTATCATACCACATTCTTCATCTCTCAAATGGATCCCCTCAAGTATATATTCGAGAAACCAACCCTGTCCAGCAGAATTGCCCGATGACATATGATCCTGTTAGAATTTGACATCGTGTTCACTACCCGTAAAGCAGTCAAGGGGCAGGTGATAGCTGATTATTTGGCCGAGAACCCTATTGATGATTATCAATTCATGAAACCCCAATTTCCCGATGAAAATATACTATGCGTTGATGACGCATCTAAAGAGCAAGTAGGAGTCGGGTGGAAGATGTATTTTGACGGGGCTGCTAACAAAAAGGGAGCTGGCATTGGGGCAGTAGTAGTGTCAAGAATAGACAGTCATTATCCTATCATGGTTAAGCTATAATTAGAACTCTGCACTAATAACATCACCGAATATGAGGCTTGTATCCTGGGATTAAGATTGGCATTAGAAATGAAGATTGACGAATTGGTTATTTTCAGCGATTCAGATCTGGTTATTCAGCAATCCAAGGATGTAAACCAAACTCGAGATGCCAAACTTTCCCCATATCATCTACAAGTCAAAGATTTGTGTTAGTTATTCAGAAGCATGGATTTTCATCACGTACCCCAAGCAGAGAACAGTTTTGCCAATGCCGTAGTTACGTTAGCTGTAGCAATCAAGGTCGACAGGGGCACTGAAATACCCCCTCTACAGATTTTTACCAAGGATATCCCTTCCTATTGCCTGCACACGACTGTTGAACCCAACGAGAAGCCATGGCTTTATGACATCCAGAGATACATCTAAGCCAAGACATTCCCCGATGCAGCATCACAACGAGATAGGAAGACCATTTGTCATTTGGTGGGACATTATTTCATGGCTAGAAATGAGCTTTTCAGGAGATCATGGTTCGGACCTCTAAGATGCGTCAACGCCATCGAAGCCAAAGTTATCATGGAGGAAGTGCACGAAGGAGTTTGCGGTCCCCACATGAATGGTCACACGCTTGCAAAAAAGATTCTTCGGACAGGGTATTACTAGTTAACAATGGAGTCAGATTGTATTAGATATGTTCTTTGGTGTCACAAGTGCCAGATACATGGGGATAAGATTAAAGCACCGCCTACTGAGCTCCATTCTATGTCAACCCCGTAGCCTTTTTCTATGTGGGGGATAGATATGATTGGCCCTATCACTCCTAAAGCTTCCAACGACCACCGCTTCATCCTTGTCGCCATTGATTATTTCACTAAATGGGTGGAAGCCATTTCCTATGTTCATGTCACCAAGAAGGTCGTGGAATGATTCATAAAATATCATATTATTTGCCGGTATGGGATTCCTGAGTCACTCATTACTGACAATGCTTCCAATCTCAATAACGAGTTGATGTCAAAGCTATGCCAAACATTTTGCATTACGCACCGAAATTCGGTTACCTACCGGCCTCAGATGAACGGAGCAGTGGAAGCAGCCAACAAAAATATTAAGAGAATACTCCGAAAGATGATTGACAACTAGAAAGACTGGCATGAGAAACTTCCTTTTGCATTGATGGCTTACCGAACTACTATGAGGGTCTCCACCGGAAGCACTCCCTTAGAGCTGGTCTACAGCACCGAGGCGGTCATCCCCGTCGAGATTGAGATTCCTTCTTTAAGGATCTTAATAGAAACCAAACTGGAAGAAGCAGAATGGATCAAAGACTGGTATGCCCAACTCTGCCTGCTAGATAAGAAGCAGTTAGCTGTGGTTTATCACGCTCAATGTTATAGAAGGTGAATGGCTAGAGCGTTTGATAAGAAGGTACAGCCTTGACCATTCCAATTGGGAGATTTGGTGCTCAAGAAGGTGTTCCCCCATTAGGAGGCAGTGCAGGGAAAATTTGCTCCAAACTATGAAGGGCCATTCGTGACAAAAAAAGGTCTATCTGGAGGAGCTCTCGTTTTGGAGGAAATGGATGGCCAAGAATTTCTTAGTCCGTTGAATTCAGATGCTGTCAAACACTACTACATATGATTCCAAAAGTTAGATCTTTGGTTTCTATACAGAAGCAATAAAATCTACTCTCTGCATTCTCCATTAATCAATAAGGTAGTGTTTCAGTGGTAAAGCTCTATGGACTAAACAATTTAATTCTGAGATGACGAGGGGCCCTCGTTTCATTTCCTATACAATTAAAATGTATATACAACCTTTGTCAAACCCTTAGAGCCGGTTACCTTCTTTCAGGAACATTCCTCAACAAAGTGATCATGCTAGGTCAAATTAGAAGCACTGGAGATATGCGTAAAAAAATAAAAAATAATCCCTTGAAATATTACCTTAAGTTCGCACAAACATAATTGTTAACATCTGTAGTTCAAAAAAAAAAAAAAAGAGGGGGTGATGAGATACCTGAAGAAAGATGGGAATACGCAGAAAAAGTGCTATTAGACCAAAAATCATTGACAGTGATCACTAGTAGAATGGTAGGTTTGAGCCTTTTTTTTTTCTTTTAAAAGTAAAAAACACCCACACTACAAACCCTAAAAGTCCTATCAGATTAGAGTTAAATTGATTAGTCCAAATGAGCTTACTAAAATATGCTATTAGCTAGAGGATAGGAGCTTCTCAACAGAAACCAGAGACCAAGCTGAGAAAAGAGAGAGAAAGAAGAGAAAAAAATATTAAGCACATTCCCGAGGATGCAGTGAAAACTCGAAAGGGTGCCGTAGGTAAAAAGTAGGGATGTGGCAAGATACAAAACTGTCGACCCTGGTGAAACTTGCAAAGGGGCCTTGGTGCAAAAATGACAGAGCTGGGATTGGTGAAAACCCTCATGGGCACTAGTAGTAAAAATAGCAGCCAAAAAAAAAAAAAATGTTGGCGAGAGATTTAGATGTAAGAAATAACCCAAACTGCAACATTCTCCAGAAGTTATATGTATAAGAGCAACAATGTGAAAGTCAGAAGGCGTCTCAAAAGGCATTCTCCGGCTTAGCCCAGTCAAGGTTAAAAGAAGAAAGGGTTTACTTTCGTGGGATAATTAGTTAGTCAGGGTATCAAACAAAAGGGAGTTATTTTTCATTGAGCTGCGACTTTCATTTAACTTTTCTCTAGTTTGTTGCTATACTAACCATGCAGGAAAGTCATATCAAAAGTACGGGAGGTCATGAGTTCGTAAGGCAAAAAGGGGCGCAATACTAAACAAAAAATGTTTTTCTACAAATACAGACATTAGCAAATCTAAGAGTGGGGGGTAAAAATGTATCGCTCCCCATCAGCATCAAAGGAGGCGGATAGCTGCTCGAAACACCAGCATCCTGTAAAGAAGGAAGAGCCAAAATCAGCTACATGAAAGAAGAACTAAACAACACAGAGCAAGAAGAAGGAGGGAAAGAACAACGTACCCCGCCACCACTCAACTGAGATAACCGAGCCGTCAGGGAAGTTACCTCAGCTTGGTACTGATCTCGCTCCATCTGGTACTAATCTCTCTAGTCTCTCACAACAGTAAACTCAGCCTGGGGCACATATCCTCCGGCACAGCGCCACAAGTCAACTACCTCCTGGCCCACAGCGTACTTGCCAACTACTACCTCAAACTAGGTGAAGGCACCGACCGAATGAGCCCCAAAGTGCGCAGCATAATCTGTATTCAGAGGAAGTAAGAACTTAGCACCCGGCTGACGCTCCTAATAGGGAATAGGCACTCCTGCCACCAAGGCTCCAAACATATACTCTGGCGGAGCTCTTGCTGATCGGAACTCCTCATGAAACTGCCACCAGTGTCGCTCTCTGAGATAGGACTCCCAAGTGTCATCACTGAGAAAAGCAGCCCTCGACAAGGACAATAGGACTAAGTACCGGACTGGCTCGTAATGAATTGATTCAATAAAGGGCCGCCAAGTCACATCCCTCGCCTCAATCAGCTCCAGGTTAGCTCGGAGTGTCACAAAATCAGTAATCTCTGATCGCTGGGCTACCCAGTTGCGAGCCCACCTCAAAGCACAAGGATAAAAGTCATCCTCAACAACTGTAGGGTGATAAACAGGAAGGTACTCATAGCTCAACCAGACGAGAAAAGGCTAGAAACTAGTCATGCTGCTCCAACGAGAAGAAGTCCAGACCCGCATCAACTGAAGAAAGCAGCCAAAGGAGAAGGATCCCCAGTCCAGCTCAAATAAAGCTCCAAGATCAGCTACTATACTCACCAACCGACATGGCATGAGCGACTTGTTGTTGTTGCAAAAGCAGCTAAAGATGATGTACAAAACAAGTCGTCGTCTCATAATATCCCACCTGGCAGGCGATGGCTCAACAGCAAAGGTGCGGTCATCCTGACTGATCCAAGAGACTGGGAAGGTAGAATGCTTAGGAGGAGGCAAGTCCAACATCAAATAGGCCTTGTCCCTACTGACTGACTGTAGGGTGATCTGCCGGCCAACAAAGGAAAGCCCTGTGATGATTGCCCAATCTAAGGGAGTGGGGCCTAACTCAAAACCGACAAAATGGAAGGTCCCGGTCTCTCCAAACCACCGCTCAACCAACGCCAATACCAAATGCTGGTTCAGGCGGTTAGACTGTAATCCCATGAAGGCGCCGAATCCGATCTCTGCCAAGAAAGCACGAAATAACGGGGCAGCTTGCTGCATAGTTACGAAGACCTGATGAACAACCTCTCTAAAAGCTGTGTGTACTCGAGGAGGGGGCAAATGCTGTCTGGAGTATATGCTGGGGTGATAAGCCAAATCCTCAAGTGGGGGAATATCCGGTACCTACAAGTCTCCCAAGTCAGCATCCGTCTGCCTATGCCTGGAGGAAGCTCTCCCATAACCGGTCACCTGATCCCCAAGGCCCAGTACCTCCTCCTCTGTGCCAATCTCCTCTACAAAAGCCTACTTAACTAGGGGAAAGGGGTCGACAGGTGACCTACTCCCTCGACCACTTTGACTAGACGCTGCCTGCCCAGTAGACCATCGGTTGCCCCCAGACCGACTGGAGCCGCTAGTGGAATTTGTCCAAGCCGCCTTCCCCGAGCGGCATTTCCTCTCAGAGCCATCATCACCCGCATTTACCATCTTGAAAAAGTAAGGCAAGGTAAGAGGTGTGAATGTACCATATACGCAGATAAATAATAACATAATAAAGTAAAATAAAATAAACAACTAACACAAACAGAATGAATAAAAGATTTCAAATGATAAAGCAAATTCCCTACATACACCCTTCAATTTTCCAATTTCAAGTCAAATCTCAAAGGTTTTCTGTCTTTTTCCTTCAAAAAGATTTTATTTCTAAACCTTTCCCAATTCTTCCTTTAAATTCTAAAAATTTCGACAGAGTCCCATTTAAAAATGGCCTCTACAACACCCATAACATCAACACAAAACGCAAAACGTGCACTTTTCAAACGTTACAATCACATAATATTAGCACCCGCACACACTTTTTAATTTTTTGAAATTTTCAAAACATATGTTTTACTTTTCCAATAAATCAATGGTCTTCCAAGTTGACCTAAAATTTCTCAAAATCATTTCAAATGTTTTCTAAAAATATTCCTACATTTTTCAAAATTTCAAACTCTAAAAATTCCATCAGTTTCCTAAGTTTTTCAATTTTTCTAATTTTCTAAGTATTTTTCTATTTTTCAAAAAAATAAAAAATTCACCGAGTTTTCAAAAAAATCACGAAACTTTATACGGTTGTTAAACACATTTTTCTAAGGCACATTGTACAAAAATCTAGCCAAAAAATCCAATGCCGAAGCTTGTAGGAACAAACCCCCAATTCTTGCAGAAAACCCTCTTCACATAATCACGTAAAATTACTTAAATTCAATCAAACAAGCACCAAAATGCGAAAATAATTTCATCATAATGTTCAAAACATATCAAAACATTAATTTTCACTATTCACACAATTCAAACGAAATTTTACACATCAAAATCAACAAAAATTTGAAAAACTTGCTTTTTTGGAGTTTTCTAGCGAAATCTTCTCTTCCGGTGACTTTTTTGGCGACGTGGTCTCCTTTCGGCAATCACCCGTGGTCTCCAAGAAGTGCTCCTTCAATGTCCAAGTCGGTTTCCTCGTAATGTCTCTCGGATTTGCAAAAAACTCTTCAAATACCGCAAATGTTCGAACCATAATTTTTTTGGTTATAACTCCAAGCCTGGCACCACTAGCAGAGGCACCAAGCTTCTTTTACCAAAGGCGCCACTCCTAGTGGTGCCAGTTTCCAATTCTGTGTAGCTTTGCCCTTTTCCCGTCAAACTCATTTTCGAAGGCCTTTTGGGCCCAATATCCATTTCCAAACCCCCGTTTTCCAAATTCGTCCCTCCGACCGCCTGACAGTCAACATGGGGCTCTTACTTTATCGTTTTCTGTCTTCAACAAGCAAAGATAGAAAAAGAGGGGCAGCTGTAAGCACCCCATTTTTGAACTCTCGGCGGTCTCCTCTCCGTCTAGACTTGTGTTCAAGTGATTGTGGGCATATTTCAATCCAAATTAACTTTCTAAGTTTAATCCCATCAATTCATCGCTTCGCGAGCCTCGTTTGCCCCAAATAGAGGCAAAAGGATCGAAATGCCCTTGGGGGTATTGTTTGGTCTAATTCCAAATTAGGCGCATTGTTCTGAAGACGGTAAGTCCCCTTTCCAATCCAAATCAGGCGCGTCTTTCTGAAGACTGTAAGTCCCCTTTCTAATTCTAAATCAGGCGTGTATTTCTGAAGACGGTAAGTCCCCTATCCAATTCCAAATTAGGCACTTCTTTCTGAAGACAGTAAGTCCCCTTTCCAAGTCCAATTCCAATTCCAATTCCAATCCCTCTCTCGAGACAGTTAATTCCTTGAGACGCTCCGGCATGTTTTTCGAAGAAAATCTCTTCGAAACAGTAAGTCCTTTTAAACTTGTCGACCGGGACGAGACCTCAAGTCCCCTAGATGGTAGAACAGTCTACCTTTGGCACCTGCTAGCCTGCCAATGTAGAAATGTCTGTTTAGGCACGCCTTTCGCGAAAATTGATTCTCAGGCACTAAGTCCCTTTAGCAGCTTCCCGAGATCAGGCAGTCTTGGAAATGATTGTGAACCGTCAAAGTAACAGAAATACTTGCAGCAGGTCGATATAGGGAATTGCCAACAAACCCTTGTATCACGTGACCGCCGTCAGAGTGGCGAAAACATGCAAAACCCAGGTCAACACCAGTGCCTGCTAGCCTACTTCGGTGAAAAATGACCAAACTGCCCCTAGGGCCATTTTTCGGCACGTTTCTCGAGAACACATTTGAATCCACAGAACAGTAAGTCCAACCTTCCAAGATTGTCTTAAAGGCAATCTGGCATGATTAGATGCCTTTTAGTCAGTTTCAGGCCAATTTTGAGACTTTCTGGTCAAGATGACCATTTTGCCCCTAGGCATTCGAATGCCCCGAGAACCATACCGGCCTTGGGTATCAAACCAGTAGCCTCCCAAGAATGCTTCTTATAGTGTTCTCAACCTTTCTTTATCTTTTCAGATCATTTCGAGTCAGTTCCGGCAAACCTGGTGCAAAATGACCATTTTGCCCTTGGAGGGCCGGTCGCCTTTTCCAACCATCGACTCTGGGTATCAAAGCAGCAAGCCTTTGGGAACATTCTGAATAATGTTTCCAAATCTCGAGCCTTTTTTCGAGACATTCCGGGTCCGTCCCGGCAGCTTTCTGGCTTGATTGACTGTTTTGCCCCTAATGGCCCAGTCAGTCCTTTCGACACATCCTATCCTCATTTTTCAAGTCAAATACCTCTGGGATGCTATTCTAAGTGTTCTTGCCCTTTTTCGGCTCTCCGAGTCATTCCTAGCCTCTTCAATTGCTCATTGGACTTTCCAGAGTCACTCCTAGTGAAGCTAGGCTAAAAATTGCATGATAGTCACTAGTACAGGTGCCCAAATCTTCCAAAGATATGTTGCTTACAGACTTTAAAACTTTCTTACTTGGCTAGCACCATTAGCAGTGGCACCAAGCCAAGAAATGGCCTGGTGCCACTGCTAGTGGCGCCAAGAGGAAGTTTGGCCTGGCGCCACTGCAACAGGCGCCAGGTCTATCCCATCTCTATAAATACAGAGTCTCTTCTAGCGTAAAGGAGGTTCGCAAACTCAGTCTGAAAACCCTAATATTTGATATACAGGGCTCGTAGCCTCCCTAAACCCTAGCTTCCCTAGGTTTTCCAAACCCTAGCTAAACCCTAGCCTCTTATACACTCTCATACACTTATAAACTAGCCTCCAACCCTCCTTTGAAGACTTGAAGGGCTGCAATCTAAAGGTTTGAAGATTGAAGACGAACTCTTGAAGATTGAAGTGAAGATTAAAGCGAAGATTGAAGCAAGACAAGTAAGGCAAAGCGCGCAAAGCTAAGCAAAATAAAGAAGACACAAGGTAGGCTTCTTATTTAAATTTTCGCACTTTCCCCCCTCTCTCTTCTCTCTCCTAACCCGCTTGGGTTTTCTCTATTTTAATCCCCCATCTCTTTTCCCCCTTTTTTTGCATGCTTGAAACAAAGGGATTCCTGGTCCATGTGTAGGATTAGACTATTGGAGGGTCACCGAGTCGGGGGCTTTCTTTTAGTCTAACCGGAGACCATGTGGGTTCAACCCCCTTGATTATGTGATGAAGCCTTAACCTTGTATGCTCATGACCCCAAATTTACATTGTGCATATCATGATTCTTGCATTCTTCCAAAAGTCGTTTTCAAAATCGTTTTCAAACTTGTTTTCAAAATTGTATCAAAATCTTCTGTTTCAAAACTTGTTTTTAAAATCACCATCCTAGGGTGATTCTAGCCTTTCCATGGCTAGGGTTATTTTAGGAAAGTACTATATTTAAGTGACTAACATGGTCCATATTTTCAACTCCTTGTTGTTTTCAAAACCACTTTCTTAAAGTGGTTCTAGCCTTCTTATGGATAGAATCGCTTTAGGAAAGTGAGATGTTTTCATACTTTCCAAAAAACTCTATTTTCAAAAGTCTCTCTTTCAACATGCTTTCCAAAAACTCTTCCTCCCAAAATTGTTTTCAAAAGCTCTTTTCAAAAATTATTTTTAAACTCCTTTCCAAAACACTCTCCTCAAAATTCCTTTCCTAAAAGCACTCCCTAGGTTTCCTTTCTAAAAAATGCCTTCCTCAAAATTCACTTTCCAAAAAACTCTTTCCAAAAAGCTTCTTCCAAAATCTCTTTCCAAAAGCTCTTCTTTTTAAAACTCGTCTTCTAGAAACTCCTCTCTAGGATTTCCTTCCAAAAACTTGTTTCCAAAAAACATACTTTCCAAAAATCCCTTTCCTTAGAGCCCAAGTCAAGCCCTAGAACCACGATTAGAAGACTCTAATTTTCTTTCCAAAAACATGGTTTTCAAACTTGCCATAAAACTTAGGTTTCCAAAACCTCTTGTTTTCTACATCAAAACTATACATATTTCCAAAAACCTATTTTCTACGTCAAAACTTTACACTTCCAAATTTAGGGTTTCTGAAACTTCCTCTTTCAAATCCTTGTCAAATCAAATCTTCCCTTTAGAAAACCTAATCAAATCTCCTGTTTAGGAAATTAGATCCAATCCTCCGTTTTTGGAAACAAAATCAAATTCTCTCTTTTAGAAACAAAATCCAATCCCTTCCTAATCGAAATATTTCCTAATTCAACTCCTTCCTAATCTTCTACTTTCCTAAATCTTAAGTTTCCAAAACTTGAACATAAAAATCTTTCCTAAATTCTAAAATTCAATTTTCAAATCTTTCCTACTTTAAAATCTTTCTAAAATTCTAAGCTTTCAAAATTCAAAACTTTCTTTAGTTGAAACTTTCTAAATTCTAAACATTTCTTAAACTACACTTTTCTTAATTCAAAATATTTCTGAATTCAACACTTTCCTATTTTCAAAACCTTTTTTAAAATAAAACTTTCTTAATTCAAAACTTTCCTAAGTTGAAACTTTCCTAATTCCAAAACTTTCCTATTTTGAAAACTTTCCTAATTCAAAAACTTTCCTAAAATGAAAACTTTCCTAAAGCGGAACTTTCCAAATCGAAATTTTCCTAAATTGAAACTTTCCTAATTTGAACTTTTCCTAATTCGAATCTTTCCTAATTCCAAGTTTCCTAATATTCCAAGTCTAATATTCAAGTCAATTCGTTTCTAAAATCTTTCCAAGTCAAATCCAATCTTTCTTTTCTAAGTTTCTAAGTCTAGGTTTCTTAAAACCAAGTCTTTCAAAACAAATCTTTTCAAATCTTCCAATCAAAGTCCAAATTTCCCTACTCTTTCAATTCCAATCCAAATTCCAATTTCAACTCTTTTCCAAATCAACTCTTCTATTTTTAATCGGACTCTTGTCCAAATTATGACTGACCTGATTCCTCCAAAAGGATATGTAGGCAACCCTCATGGGTGCGGTCACCACCTTTTTCAAATCTCAAATTCTATGATCTATTTCAAACTTTCAATTCCGGATTTCTATTTCCAAATATTTATTTCTAATTTCTAAAACTTTCCAATTTCAAATCAAATCAATTTCTATTTTCAAATCAAAATTTTCTCTTGCACTTGCATATCATTCTTCATGTCTTTTTAAAATATTGTTTTATAAAGTGGATAGGATTGAACATTAGTTAGTTGAAGACTCTCATAGGTGAATTTAGGGTAAATTGACATGTAGGTACCGAAAGAGCGGGGTAGAGTGATGGCTTAGTACGTCTTCCCTACACGTAACCAACCTCCGAACCTAAGATCACTGTTTTCAAAGGCCAAAAATGAAGTTATTTTCAAAAAAGGGCTAAATGTTTTTCGAAGGTTGCCAAACAACCTATTTTTCTTAAAAACTCTCTCTTGAGGTGGTATTTTTTAAAATCTTTCCAAAAACCCTGAGTGTAGTCTTCGAATTATGCTTAGTTTTTTTTTAGGTGACCTAACTCACCTTAATCAAGTTAGGTGGCGACTACAAACTTTTTTCAAAAGCCCTTAATTCAAACCAATTTTCAATTCAAACCTAGTCGCACTCATTCTTCCAGGAGGGTGAGTTCTAACGAGAGAGTATAACATTTTTACCGCTTGTGTGAGTATTCCTCGAGTGCAAAAAATCTGGGCGCGACACCATGGTCTGCTCGGTTGTGGTCAGCCATGGTCTACTCGGTCTTGATAGGCCATGGTCTTGCTCGGTCGTGCTTGACATATACTCTAGGCGCCCTGTCCTCGATACAACCGCCGGTCAGCCCATTGTTGGGGGTCTTGATCGGTCCCCATCAGTTGCCCCCAATTCCTTTGAGTACCCCAAGTGTGGTCAGGGGAATTTCTAGAATGACGAGTGTTTCTTCGTAAAGGTGGAATGCGTTGTAATCCAACTTTTATGAATGGAAAGGCCCTTTTTGCCTCCGATGCTGTAGTTTTTGCTTTAAGCTATAGATTTTGTTACCTTTCATGAATAAACGAAATCTCATTAGTAAATAAACTAAAAAATTAACAAACTCTTATCTAGTCTATTTTGAAATTTGGCAAGTGTAGGTAGTCAGCAAAAATGCAAGTGTAGATAATAAGCAAAAATGTAGGTGTAGATAATCAGCGTAAACACTCTGGTTGGTAAGTAGCTGTGGTGAGCAAGTAGAGTGGATGCTCTAGTAAGGAATTTTGTCGCTTTCACATGTCGAATAGGCATAAAGCCTCTGCTTGCTCGGCCTGGGCGTGAGCAAGACTTTTGTCGCTTTCACATGTGGAATGGGCGTAAAGCCTCTGCCTATTCGGCCTGGGCCTGAGTAGGGCTTTTGTTGCTTTCACATGTTGAATGGGCATAAAGCCTCTGCCTGCTCGGCCTGGGCTTAAGCAGGACTTTTGTCGCTTTCTCATGTCGATTGGGCATAAAGCCTTTGCCTGCTCAGCCTAGGCCTGAGCAGGGCTTTTGTTGCTTTCACATGTCGAATGGGCATAAAGCCTCTGCCTGCTTGGCCTGGGCCTGAGCAGGGCTTTTATTGCTTTCTTATATCGATTGGGCATAAAGCCTTTGCCTGCTCAGCCTGGGCCTGAACAGGGCTTTTGTTGCTTTCTCATGTTTAACGGGCATAAAGTCTCTGCTTGCTCGGCCGGGGCCTGAGCAGGGCTTTTGTTACTTCGTTCTTATTTTGGTTGATGCCTTTAGAAGGGAGATGTTAGGGAGTTTGCGAACAAAGAAAGTTATAGGAAAATTCAAAAAGTTGTAGGTGAACTCGTTAGTGTAGAGACAAGTTAGCATAAATGTAGACAAACTTCTGCATGGTGTCAGCTGCTCACTTTTTACAATTGTTGTACGTTAAAATAGAAAGAAATCACTTACACATAGTGCCCTTATCACGCTCTCCTCACGTGTTCATCGTATCTTCTACGTTCATATGCTTCTGGGCTCTGATCATAAGGTCTACCATGATCTTCGGGGATTCCTTAGCCAACAAGAACATGAACTTGTGGGTCCTGACCCCGCTCATAAAGGCCGTGACGGTGACCCTGTCGTCAACATCATCCACTTCAAGGGTTTCCAAGTTAAACCTAGTGACAAACTCCCGAAGGGTTTCTTCCTTCTTAACTTCACACTTAGTGGACTAGTTACTGGTTTCCTTTGCCGCAGGGCTCCAATGTAATGTCCAATAAACAGCTTGTTGAGCTGAACGAAGGAGTTAACAGTGGAGGGTTGGATCTGGTTGAACCATACTCTAGCTACTCCTTTGAGAGTGATTGGGAAGGCTCTGCACATGATCTCGTCTGGGACAGCCTGTAGTTACATCAAGGCCTTGTAGGTTTCCAGATGATCCAACGGGTTTTTAGTCCCATCGAACATCTCTACAGTTGGCATCTTGAACTTGGGTGGTAGGGGGACTCTTATCACTGCCTGAGTGAACGGGGAGTCGGTTCTATTCACTAATTCTTCAACGGTGTTGGCAATCCTGGTCTTCACTGCCTCCATGACTCTGGTCATTTGGGCCTGGAGGGCTCTAAAACGCTCATCCCAGCATGGGAGGTTGTCCATTCTTTCTCCTACAATCTCAGTGTGTTGGGGGTGGTGCCGCAGGTGCGAACTTGGGGCTTGACTCTGTGCTTCCTCCGCTTGGGCTCCACCATTTCAGGGTGGTAGCTAGTTGTTAGGGGGTAATGCACTATTGCCTAGAAAAATGGGGTCTTCATTCACTATCCTTGATGGCATTGCCTTTCCCATCTTTCGGTTGAACTTGAGGTGGTTAGCTTCCTCTTGAGGCAACAGGGAGTCGTTGAAGCAACTCTTTGTTTTGGGTGATTAGCGTTTGCATATTGGCGATCACATTGGCCATTTGGGTTTCAAGGGCTGTGACTTTGTTTGTATTTTGGTCATCCATCGGTGGGGGTAGGTATGAAGTGCCGGATTTGGTTACAACCATGAAAATGAAAACAATCGTTCCCACAGACGGCGCCAACTGGTAATGCAGTAAACTTGTGAGGTCAATCTCCAGGCTGGCGATGGGCTGCTCCAGTGATCTGAGGGGAAGCAAAAGGGTGAGGGACACCGGTGTGGTGCCTACAAAGGACACTCCGATGGTAAAGTTAGGTTTTTGGAGATATTTTAACAGAGTTTTTGCTATGGTTTTTGTTTGCATACCTTGTTGGAGAAGATGAGTTTCCTTTTTATATGGGTAGATCTCCTAGTAGCCCTAGGAGGGCGTTGCATATACGATGATAGTGGGAGATGGTTGTCTCTCCACGTGGCAGCGTGGCATTGGAGGGCTAAATTGGTGGCAGGATAGTGGGGGGAGTGGTTGTCAAACCCCACACGTGGCGCTCCCTTAGACGTGTGTCAGAGCGGAGAAGGTGACTACCTCCTGCTACACGCGAGGTCCTGGAGTTGGGAGCACGTTATCATGATTGGGTTGTTAGTGATGGCCCCCACTAGCGTGGCAGGTGAGGGGGAATGATTGGCACCGTCCTATAAGTCTGCTCGGGGTATGGCGTGCTCGGTAGGTCGTGCTTGGTAGCTCATGCTCGGTATAGCCTGCTCAGTCTTGCTCAGCTATGGTTTGCTCGGCCATGATCGGCCATGGTCTTGCTCGGCCATGGTCTGCTTGGTCGTGGTCGACCATGGTCTGATCGGTCATGGTATGCTCGGTCGTGATTGGCCATGGTCTTGCTCGGTTGTGCTTGACATATACTCTGGGCGCCCTATCCTTGAAACAATAGCCGGTTAGCCAATTGTTAGGGGTCCTGATCAGTCCCCATCACCATATATCCGTTCTAGACTATTATGAATGAAGAAAAAATTGTTAATTTTCTAGAACATACTTATTCAAAAAATAATGTTAAGTGCTCATTTCATGGAACATAATCGTTAAAAAATCTATCATATTTACCTGTTCATCAACTTAAAATTTCAAAAGAAAAAAAATAATGGGATAACACAATTTTCCTAATCTTTGCAACGGTGGTGCAATAAAAGACATTATCAAAAGAAAAAATTTCACCAATATATATATTTTTTTACTGTGAACCATTTCCTTTCAAAAACCAACTATTTGACCGTAGTTTTAAACCAATAGCAGCACCATGTCTAAGCAACTATAATATTAGCATAACAAAAATTCTTAATGGCTAAACCAATGACAAGAAAGAAGTCCTGATGCTGAAAATCGTCCATGGCCTAGAACAAAGGGCAACAAATTACACCATCATATCAGCATAAGAAAAGACTCCAATGCATAAAAGCATCATGTCTAATGTGAAACCAAGCAAAGACCCTATATAAGTGGAATATGTTTTTCAAAAAAGTAGGTTTTAAAATATGGACATACATAATAACAAAAGCCTTAATGACAACCTGGCATTGGTATAATTAACCATCTGATTATACTGTACAGTGCAAGAAATGTGACCTTTAAAGGCTGTAGTTTTAACGGCAGGTCAAAAAACTGCCTTTACAGATGTTTACTAACGGCGATAAATTAGCGCCATTATATATGTATATTAAAGGTGGTTTATGATTACCGTCGCCAAAAAAAATGCCAATTAGCATCTAAAACGGTAGATCGGTTATATAAAACTTTTATCGACAATTTTTTTGGGAATTGTTGATAATACTACGCGCCCGCAACATCATTAATTTATTTCCCTCTATTTTTTTTTGGGGTAACTACACTTTACCCCTTGTGATTTGAGCTAAAATTAGATGACCCCCTTGTGGTTTAAAAGTAAACACATGACCTCCTTATGATTTGGACTAATTTGCAAAATGGATGAAAACTGTTAGATTTAACAAAAATTTTATCGTAGGGGTATTTTTGTCATTTTATCTCTTAAAATTAAAACATCAAAAAGACGATTTGGCCCTTTTATGCCAAAAATAAAGGGTTGTCTTTTGAAGGTTTTTTTTCTTGTTATTTCATCAAATTGTCTTTTTGAAGTTCTAATTTGGAGATATAAAATGACAAAAATACCTTTATGATAGAATTTTAGTTAAATTTAACGGTTTCCATGCATTTTGCAGATAAGTCTAAACCACAGGGGGAGTCATGTATTTACTTTTAAACCATAGGGGGGTCATCTGATTTTGGTTCAAACTACAAGGGGGTAAAGTGTAGTTACCCCCTTTTTTTGTTCCAATTTTTCCCAGCATCGACCACTCACACACAATCCAAGGAATCGTGGTGCCTGGGTCGTGGTCCGTTGGCACCTTTGCTTTTGCCGATCTATGAGGGCTTGGGTTTGCCGAGGGTTTACCGAAGGTAGGGGTTACGCCGAGGTCTCCTATGTCGCAGTGGGATGCTGGAGGTGGACTTGTACCTAGGTGGAGGGGTTGTATTTGAGGTGGCTTGTCACCATTGAGGTCGATCGAGGGGTTCCGTGTGTGGAGGTTACCACGAAGTGAGATCGAGGCTGGGGCTAGTGCTGGACCGAGGTAAGGCACCAAGGCAAGGTGTATCTAGCAGTGCTGAGAGTCATGAGTTTGGATCTGGATTTGGATCTATCCAAGAGTCGTTGGTTTTTAGTGAGGGTGGTTGGCGAGGAAGTGCTGAAGCTTTACCGCTACGACGCGGTTGTCCGTGGCTTTGTTATTGCTGCTCGGTTTGCCGATAGATTTTTCCAAGATGGGCTAGGTTTTTATCGACGTGTATTGGTCGTTGGTGTTACGCTGACGAGAGTGTCGCAAGAGAGGAGGAGCTTTGTCGGAGTGGGCCTTCACCGAGATGAGAGTTGATGGGCTACTGAGGTGAGGGGTGAGGTTGTGAAGTCGCGGCTGCTAGGGCGAGGTTCTAGCGGCCAAGGCAAGGTCATGGGACATCGTTAAGGCGAGATCTGAGCAATTTAAGGCTTGTCGTTGGGTTTTTTTTGGGGGTTTAGTCGCAAGTCGATGCTAAAGGTCAAAATTTGACCTGGGTTAATTCTTCACTAGCTCTGCTAGAATTGGACTGGGCAGTGGCAAATCAGTAGCATTATTGGATTGGGCAGAATTAGTTTAGCAATTGCTAGAGAGCCGAAGCATTTGGCTGCCCAATCAGTAGGCATTAAGGCGAGTTTCGGTCTTCCCTCTTTTTGATTGTTTGATAATACAACGTTAATAAAATAAGGTAGATAGATTAGATCAATGCACAAAGATGATTTAATGAGTAATAATGTGGGCCATATTAAATGAACTGTTATGGTCTTTCAACTTGCTCTGATAAATAGTAATAAACTTCTCAACTTTTTGGAGTTTTGATTCAATATTCTGTTCAATTAGAACTTCCATGAAAATGTTTGATGCTTCGATCTTGAAAGAGAAAAGAGTTCCAAAATATTGGATATCATTAGGATTTCAACCGAGAATTGTCCAACATTCAAATGGAAATTAAGACGTAAAGATGGTCAACACTTTGTTGCTACTTAATAATCACTAAGCTTGAGACTCACTGAAGTAGTCTTCCATTTTAAAGATTTTTTTTTTGATTATTTGAAGTATTCATTTTTATAGAAATTCAAAAGCATGTTCATTTGTTAAAATTTTTCAATCAAAGGGTTAACCAAGCCAGACAGATGCTCAGACAAAATAGGTCTTAACTTTCCACATGTTTGGAAGATGAGTTATTTTATATGATCCTCTTCCAAGTATTATCTCTACCCATAATCTTTAGACATTTGGTGTTCACATTCATGACATAACTATTCACTTACCACATGCTGCACATGCTGAGATGTATAGGTCTGAGCTCTGTAGTTCATATTCTTTGTTGCTGCCAACTTGTGACTATCAAGAGTGTCCTACCAACTAGTGTTTGAATGGGTGTTGACAGTCCTTTGGGAAGATCTCCAGTGTGTGCTCAATGGGGGCCAGTGTAATAGTTATTTCTCAATTTAGATTGACTTGTAGAGTAGTATGACTGACTCTTTTTTCCCTTTTAGATATAATAATTGCTCATGTGCTGGTTTAGAACATTAAATTCATTTGTTCATGAAAAGAAACTAATTCCTTTAACTGGCTGTAAGAATTAAAAGTCTAACCCACCTCATCCCTTTAACTGCCTTTGTTGTGGTGCTAGGACTTGAAGTAAAAGACATAAGAAAACTTGCTTCTCTCTGTGTGTTGCTAGAACAGAGACAAAAGCTATTTTGCTGCTACTCCTTCACTCATAAATTACATCTCTACCCAATATTATTAGTTTTTTCCCATTGCCTTTGGCATTTCAGTGAGTAAAGTTGATTTGGTAGACTTCTGTTGAATCATTAAGGTTATGCAGAATTGAGAATATAATCTAATCAAGATTGGGTTGTGGAAGGTTACAAGTGCTTAGACAGCTGTGACCTAGGATAATGCACTAGTTGAAGAGTGGCTAAAACTATGCAGCTTTGCTTCTCTTACCTAAAGTACTTGTTTTCGATCTCAATAGCTTTTGCTTCCATTTCTAGAGTAGTTCTTTTTCTCTCCTCACAACAAGTTACTCGGGTCTAGGCTGGATGGGTTTCATTCTGCTTGGATATTTGTTGTCTTCTTTTATTGTTATTGTTTTTGTTTCTTTTTCTTTTGGCACCAAACCATTGGTGAGTTTTGCTCAGGGGTGGGTAGATTATGACAGGGGTTAAATTGATACAAATTTCTACTTTGTTCAATAAAGTCCTATCTAGATCTTACCTTATTGTTTTGTTAATATTTTAGTGATTGTTCAAAAAATTGAGAGCATTAGCCTATTTTTTGAATCAGTCAAATCAGATCTGTTGGATGAATTTTTGATGCACCCACTCATATAATTCACCTTCTCATTTTTTAAGATTTGTGATAATTTCTGTTTAGCTCTTCAAGATACATGTTTTGTTTCTAGTACATGATGTTGATGCTAAGATGATGGCTCATCCTTTTACCTTTCTCTGTGAGCTCAAGAATCTGTCATCTTAAATCGATTTCTTATTCTAAATAAAATACAAATATTGTTTGGGAAGTGTCAAGTTTCTACTTGGTATCAAAGCTAACTTTTTCTTAATGTTTCAGGGAGAAGTTGAACTCACGAATTTGTTGCAATATATGTCCCCATTTGCTGTTCTAGTTTTATTGTCTGTTGTAGTTTTTGCTAACTTTTTCGTATTGGTCATTGACATATTTTGGGAAGTACATATTAAAAAGGCGATAAAACCTCATCAATATTTGATAATACAATGTGAATGTGTGAACACAATTGGAGATGGTGTTAACACACGTGTAGCTTGACCTTCTTGTAAGCACCCCATTTTTGACCGCTCGGCAGTCTACACTCCGTCCAGACTTGTTTTCAAGTCATTGTGGGCATATTCCTATCGAAACCAATTCTCTAGGTCCAAATTCCGTCTTTCCATCGCTTTGCGGGCCTGTCAGGCCCAAATAGAGGCAAAATGACCAAAATGCCCTTAGGGGGCATTGTTCTTTCTTATTCCAATTCCAATCCCTCTCTCGAGACAGTTTATTCCTCGAGACGGTCCGAGTAGCAAAACTACTCACAAAACCGTTAGAGTGGCGGAAACACTCACAATCCAAGCACGTCTCCTCGGAGACGGTAAGACCCCTTTCCAATCCCTCTCCCGAGACAGTTTATTCCTCGAGACGGTTCCAATCCAGGCACGTCTCCTCGGAGATGGTAAGACCCCTTTCCAATCCCACTCTCGGGACAGTTTATTCCTCGAGACGGTCCGAGTAGCAAAACTACTCACAAAACCATTAGAGTGGCGGAAACACTCACAATCCAGGCACGTCTCCTCGGAGACGGTAAGACCCCTTTCCAATCCCTCTCTCGAGACAGTTTATTCCTCGAGACGGTTCCAATCCAGGCACGTCTCCTCGGAGACGGTAAGATCCCTTTTCAATCCCTCTCTCGAGACAGTTTATTCCTCGAGACGGTTCGAGTAGCGAAACTACTCACAAAACCGTTAGAGTAGCGGAAATACTCACAAAACCGTTAGAGTAGCGGAAATACTCACAAAACCATTAGAGTAGCGGAAATACTCAACCGTTAGAGTAGCGGAGATACTCACAAAACCGTTAGAGTAGCGGAAATACTCACAAATAGGTCGATATAGGGAATTGGCAACAAATCCTTGTGTCACGACGATCGCCGTTAGAGTGGCAGAAACACTCAAAACCCAGGTCAACACCCGTGTTTGTTAGCTCACTTCGGTGAAAAATGACCAGACTACCCTTAGGACCTTTTCCGAGACTTTTCGGTCAAGATGACCATTTTGCCCCTAAGCATCCGAATGCCCCGGGAACCACACCGGCTCTGGATATCAAACCGGTAACCTCCTGAGACTACTTTTTATAGTATTCTCGATCTTCCTTTACCTTTTCAGATTATTCCGAGTCAGTTCCGGCCAACCCAGTACAAAATGACCGTTTTGCCCCTGGAGCGCCGGTCTCCTTCTTCGACCACACTGGCTCTAGGTATCAAACCGGTAATGTCCCGAGAATACTTTTTATAGTGTTCTCAACTTTCCTTTACCTTTCCGGACTATTCCGAGTCAGTTCCAGCAAACCTGATACAAAATGACCGTTTCGCCCCTGGTGGGCCGGTCTCCTTTTCCGACCACGCTGGCTCTGGGAATCAAACCGGCAACCTCCGGGAACATTTTGAATAATGTTTCTAGATCCCAAGTCTTCTTCCGGGACAATCCGAGTCTGTCCCGGCAGTTTCCCGGTCCGAGTGACCGTTTTGCCCCTAAAGGCCCGATCAACCTTTCTGACACATCTTATCCTCACTTTTCAATTCAAATACCTCCAAGACACTATTTTAAGTGTTCCTGCTTCTTTCCGGCCTTCCGGGTCATTCCCGGCTCCTCCAAATCATTCCCGGACTTTTCGGAGTCACTCCTAGTGAAGCCAGGCTAAAAATTGCATGGTAGTCACTAGTACAGGCGCCCAAATCTAGTCAAAGTCACTCCTAGTGGCGCCAGTGTAAAGTTTGTCCTGGCGCCACTGCAACAGGCGTTAGGTTTGTCCAACTTCTATAAATACAGAGCCTCATTCAACATGAAAGGGGTCTGCAAACTTAACCTAAAAATCTTATATTTTGATATACAAAGCTCGAGCACCTCCAAAACCCTAGCCTCCCTTGGTTTTCCCAAACCCCAGCCGCTATACACAAACCCTAGCCTCCTATACACTCATACACTAGCCTTCAACCATCCTTTGAAGACTTGAAGAGCTGCCATCCAAAGCTTGAAGACAACTCTTGAAGGCTAAAGGCGAAGATCAAAACAAAGACCGAAGACCGAAGACAGTGTCGCGCCCGAATTTTTCGCACTCGAGGAATACTCACCCAAGCGGGAAAAATGCTGTACTCTCTTGTTAGAACTCACCCTCCTAAAAGAATGAGTGCGACTAGGTTTGAATTGAAAATAGGTTTGAAATAAAGGGCTTTCGCAAAAGATTCGGAGTTGCCACCTAACTTGATTAAGGTGAGTTAGGTCACCCAAAAACTAAGCATAGTCCGAAAACTACACTTAAGGCTTTGAAAAACGATTTTGAAAAACATCTCCTCAAGAGAGGGTTTTTTAGGAAAACAAGTTGTTTGGCAACCTTTGAAAAATATTTAGCCCTTTTTAGAAAAATTACTCCTTTTGGTCTTTCGAAAACAGTGATCCTAGGTTCGGAGGTTGGTTATGTGTAGGGAAGATGCACTAAGCTATCACCCTACCCCGCCCTTTCGGTACCTACATGTCAATCTACCCTAAATTTACCTATGGGAGTCTTCAACTAACTAATGGTTCAACCCTATTCACTTTGAAAAACAATGTTTGAAAACTAATTTAGCATGATGCATGATATGCAAGTGCAAGATGAAAGAATTGGAAAATAGAAATTGATTTGAAAAGAAATTGATTTGATTTGAAAATAGATTTGAAAAGATGGAATTGAAATTGGAAACTTTGAAAACTTGGAAATAGGATTTTGAAAATAGAAATTTTGAAATTGAAATTTGAAAATTGATTGGAATTTGAAATTTGGAAAGATTTTGGAAACCACACCCATGAGGGTAGAATTGAAAGTTTGAAAAGTATTGTGACCGCACCTATGAAGGTTGCCTACGTATCCCTTTGGGGGAATCAGGTCAATCGTAGTTCGGACCTGAGTTCGATTGAAAAGAGAAGAGTGGATTTGAAGAAGGAGATTGAATTGGAAATTGAATTCGATTTGGAATTGGAAAAGGAGATTGGAAATTGAAATTGAGAAAATTGGACTTTGATTTGAAAAGATAGATTTGGACTTGTTTTGAAAAAGAGAAAGATGAAGGTTTAAGAAACCTAAACTTAGGAAAAGCTTGACATGACTTGGAAGGTTTAGGAGATTAGGAAAGGTTGGATTTAGGAAATGTTTGAAAATTGGAAAGTTTCGTTTTAGGAAAGGTTTGAAAAAGAAAAGTTTCATTTTTGGAAAGTTTTGAAATTAGGAAAGTTTTAGGTTTAGGAAAGTTTTCGAAAAAGGAAAGGTTTTTAGATTAGGAAAGTTCCCAAATTAGGAAAGTTTTGAAAATCGGAAAGTTTTGAATTTAGAAATGTTTTGAAAAAGGGAAGTTTTGAATTTGGAAAGCTTTGAAAACAAGGAAGTTTTGAAAATAAGAAAAGTTTCGTTTTGGGAAAGGTTTGAAAAAGGAAAGTTTTCAATTTAGGAAATGTTTGAAAAAAAGGAAGCTTCAACTTAAGAAAGTCTTGAATTTAGAAAGTTTTGAATTTAGAAAAGTTCTAGATTTGAAAAAGATTTTGAAGTTTTGGAAAGTTTAAAATTTAGAAAGATTTGGGTTTAGAAAGATTCAACTTAAGAAAGTTTTAAATTTAGTAAGTTTTGAATTTAGGAAGCTTAGAATTTTTGAAAGATTTGAAATTTAGAAAGTTTAGGATTTAGAAAGTTTTAGAGTTTGGATTTTAGAAAGTCTTGAAATTAGGAAAGGTTTGAATTTAGGAAAGGTTTGAAAGCTTATATTTGAAAAGTTAAGATTTGAAAAGAGGGTAGAATTAGGAAAGGGTTGGATTAGGAAAGATTTTTATGTTCAAGTTTTGGAAACTTAAGATTTGGGAAAGTGAAAGTTTAGGAAGGATTCGAATTTAGGAAAGATTTGGATTTTGAAACTTAAGGAAAGATTTGAAGTTTAGGTTTAGGAAACTTATGGTTTAGGAAGGTGGGAAATTAGGAAAGGTTTGGATTAAGAAGGGATTGGACTTGGTTTCTAAAAGAGAAAGGTTGGATTTTGTTTCCAAAAACGGAGGACGGGATCTAGTTTCCTAAACGGGGAGATTTGATTTGGTTACCTAAAGGGAAGATTGGATTTGGCAAGGATTTGGAAGGGGAGATTCTAGAAACCCTAGATTTGGAAAATTCTAGTCTCGACGTAGAAAATAGGTTTTGAAAACAAGGATAGTTTTGATGTAGAAAACAAAATATTTTGGAAACCTAGGTTTAGGGCAAAGTTTGAAAATCATGCTTTTGGAAAGAAAACTAGGGTTTCCCAATTGTGGTTTCTAGGGCTTGACTTGGACTCTAAGGAAAGAGTTTTTTCAGAAAACGCGTTTTTGGAAAGGAAGGTTTTCTAGAAGGGAATCCTAGGGAGGAGTTTTTTTTGGAAAGCATGTTTTTGGAAACGTAGAGTTTAGAAAGAAAATCCTATAGGGGAATTTCTAGAAGGAAGATTCCGGGAGGAGAGTTTTTAGAAAGATTTTTAGGGAGTGTTTTTAGAAAGTGAATTTTGAGGAGAGAGAGTTTTGGAAAGGAGTTAAAAAAGGGGGTTTTGAAAAATAGATTTTGGAAGGGAGTTTTTGAAAACAATTTTTGAAGAAGAGAGTTTTAGGAAAGTATGTTGGAAAAGAGATTTTTAGGAGGAAGGAATTTTTGAAAAGAGAGTTTTTTTAGAAAGTATGAAAACATCTCACTTTCCTAAAGCGATTCTAGCCATAAGAGGACTAGAACCACTTTAAGAAAGTGGTTTTGAAAACAAGGTTTGAAAATATAGACCAAAAGGCCACTTTTAATATAACACTTTCCTAAAGCAACCCTAGCCATGGAAAGGCTAGAATCACCCTAGGATTATGGTTTTGAAAACACGTTTTTGAAAAAGAGCTTTTGATGCAATTTTGAAAACAAGTTTGAAAACGTTTTGAAAAACAACTTTTTAAAAACGAATTTTGGAAGATGCAAGACTATGATATGCACAATGCAATTTGGGGTCGTGAACATACAAGGTTAAGGCTTCACCACATAATCAAGGGGGCCGGACCCACGTGGTTTTTGGTTAGACTAGAAGAAAGCCCCCGACACGGTGACTCTCCCATAGTCCAATCCTACACATGGACCGGGAATCCCCTTGTTTCAAGCATGCAAAGAAAGGGGGGAAAAGTGATGGGGGATTAAAATAGAGAAAACCCAAGTGGGTTGGAGAGAGAAGAGAGAGGGGGGAAGTGCAAAAAATTAAAGAGAAAGCCTACCTTGTATCTTGTTTATTTTGCGCGCCGTGCAGTCTTCGGTCTTCGGACTTGATCTTCTTCTTCAACCTTCAAGGATTGTCTTCAAGCTTTAGATGGCAGCTCTTCAAGTCTTCCAAGGATGGTTGAAGGTTAAAGTATGAGTGTATGAGGGAGTGTATGAGTGTATAGGAGGCTAGGGTTTGTGTATAGTGGCTAGGGTTTAGAAAACCTAAGGAGGCTAGGGTTTTGGAGGTGCTCGAGCTCTGTATATCGAAATATAAGATTCCTAGGTTAAGTTTGCAGACCCCCTTCACGTTGATCGAGGCTCTGTATTTATAGAAGTTGGACAAGCCTGGCGCCTGTTGCAGTGGCGCCAGGGCAAAATTTATACTGGCGCCACTAGGAGTGGCGCCAGGCCATTTTTTGGCTTGGCGCCACTGCTAGTGGCGCCAGCCATTTAGGAAACAATTAAGGTCAGCAAGCAACATATCTTTGACTAGATTTGGGCGCCTGTACTAGTGACTACCATGTAAACTTTAGCCTGGCTTCACTAGTAGTGACTCCGGAAAGTCCGGGAATGATTTGAAGGAGCTGGGAGTGACCCGGAAGGCCGGAAAGGAGCAGGAACACTTAAAATAGTGTCCTAGAGGTATTTGACTTGAAAAGTGAGGATTGGATGTGTCGGAAAGGTAGACCGAGCCTTTAGGGGCAAAACGGTCAATCGGACCGGAAAACTGCCAGGACAGACTCAAACTGTCCCGGAAGAAGACTTGGGGTCTGGAAACATTATTTAGAATGTTCCCAGAGGTTGCCGGTTTGATTCCCAGGGCCGGCGTGGTCGGAAATGGAGACCGGCCCACCAGGGGCAAAACGGTCATTTTGTACCGGGTTTGCCGGAACTGACTCGGAATGGTCTGGAAAGGTAAAGGAAGGTCGAGAACACTATAAAAAGTATTCTCGGGACATTACCGGTTTGATACCCAGAGCCGGTGTGGTCAAAGAAGGTGACCGGCCCTCCAGGGGCAAAACGGTCATTTTGTACCGGGTTGGCCGGAACTGACTCGGAATGGTCTGGAAAGGTAAAGGAAGGTTGAGAACACTATAAAAAGTATTCTCGGGACATTACTGGTTTGATACCCAGAGCCGGTGTGGTCGAAGAAGGAGACTGGCCCTCTAGGGGCAAAACGGTCATTTTGTACCGGGTTGGCCGGAACTGACTCGGAATGGTCTGGAAAGGTAAAGGAAGGTCGAGAACACTATAAAAAGTATTCTCGGGACATTACCGGTTTGATACCCAGAGCCGGTGTGGTTCCCAGGGCGTTCGGATGCTTAGGGGCAAAATGGTCATCTTGACCGAAAAGTCTTGGAAAAGGCCCTAAGGGTAGTCTGGTTATTTTTCATCGAAGTGAGCTAACAAACATGGGTATTGACCTAGGTGTTGAGTATTTCCGCTAATCGGACGGGGTTGAGTATTTCCGCTACTCGGACGGGGTTGATGATTTGTGAGTATTTCCACTACTCTAACGGTATGAGTATTTCCGCTACTCGGACGAGGTTGATGATTTGTGAGTATTTCCGCTACTCTAACGGTTGATAATTTGTGAGTATTTCCGCTACTCTAACGGCTCTGTGAGTATTTCCGCTACTCTAACGGTTTTGTGAGTATTTCCGCTACTCTAACGGTTGAGTATTTCCGCTACTCTAACGGCTCTGTGAGTATTTCCGCTACTCTAACGGTTGAGTATTTCCGCTACTCTAACGGCTCTGTGAGTATTTCCACTACTTTAACAGTTTTATGAGTAGTTTTGCTACTCAGACCGTCTCAAGGAATAAACTGTCTCGAGAGAGGGATTAGAAAGGGGTCTTATCGTCTCCAAAGAGACGTGCCTGGATTGGAACCGTCTCGAGGAATAAACTATCTCGAGAGTGGGATTGGAAAGGGGTCTTACCGTCTCCAAAGAGACGTGCCTAGGTTTTGAGTGTTTCCGCCACTCTGACGATTTTGTGAGTGTTTCCGCCACTCTGACGGTTTTGTGAGTGTTTCCGCCACTCTGACGGTTTTGTGAGTGTTTCCGCCACTCTGACGGTTTTGTGAGTGTTTCCGTCACTCTGATGGTTTTGTGAGTGTTTCCGCCACCCTAACGGTTTTCTGAGTGTTTCCGCCACTCTGACGGTTTTGTGAGTAGTTTTGCTACTCGGACCGTCTCGAGGAATAAACTGTCTCGAGAGAGGGATTGGAATCGGAATAAGAAAGGATAATGCCCCTAAGGGCATTTTGGTCATTTTGCCTCTATTTGGGCCTGACAGGCCTGCGAAGCGATGGAAAGACGAAATTTGGACCTAGAGGATTGGTTTGGATTGGAATATGCCCAAAATGACTTGAAAACAAGTCTGGACGGAGTGTAAACTGCCGAGCGGTCAAAAATGGGGTGCTTACAGACAGCGCGACGCGCAAAATAAAGAAGACATACGGTAGGTTTTCTCTTCAATTTTCTGCACTTCCCCTCTCTCTTCTCTCTCCAACCCACTTGGGTTTTCTCTATTTTAATCCCTCATCTCTTTCCCCCCCTTTCTTTGCATGCTTGAAACAAGGGGATTCCCGGTCCATGTGTAGGATTGGGCTATTGGAGAGTCACCGTGTCGGGGGCTTTCTTCTAGTCTAACCAAAGACCAGGTGGGTCCGGCCCCCTTGATTATGTGGTGAAGCCTTAACTTTGTATGTTCACGACCCCAAATTGCATTGTGCATATCATAGTCTTGCATCTTCCAAAAACCGTTTTCAAAGTTGTTTTTCAAAACGTTTTCAAACTTGTTTTCAAAATTGCATCAAAATCTCTTTTTCAAAAACTTGTTTTCAAAGCCATAATTCTAGGGTGATTCTAGCCTTTCCATGGCTACGGTTGCTTTAGGAAAGTGTTACATTAAA
Organism: Euryodendron excelsum; assembly: GCA_033060915.1. Taxonomy (NCBI): domain Eukaryota; kingdom Viridiplantae; phylum Streptophyta; class Magnoliopsida; order Ericales; family Pentaphylacaceae; genus Euryodendron; species Euryodendron excelsum. The sequence goes on along the minus strand of CM065383.1, from coordinate 24,352,426 downwards.
AGTGACCTTTTTGGTCTATATTTTCAAATCTTATTGTTTTCCAAAACCACTTTCTTAAAGTGGTTCTAGCCTTCTTATGGCTAGAATCGCTTTAGGAAAGTGAGATGTTTTTACCCCTTCTGAAAACTCTCTTTTCAAAAAGTCTTTCCTCCTAAAAATCTCTTTTTCAACACACTTTCCTAAAACTCTCCTCTCCAAAATTGTTTTCAAAAACTCCCTCCCAAAATCTATTTTTTCAAAATTCCCTTTTTTCAAGTCCTTTCCAAAACTCCTTCTCTTTCAAATCTTTTTCTAAAAACTCTATCTTCAAATTCACTTTCCAAAGACTCCTCCCTAGGATTCCCTTTTTGAAAATCTATGTTTCCAAAAACACACTTTCCAAAAACTCCTCTTCTTTAAAATCTCTTTCCAAAAACACTCTTCAAACGCACTTTCCAAAAACTCTTTCCCTAGAGTCCAAGTCAAGCCCTAGAACCCACAATTAGGAAACCCTAAATTTTCTTTCCAAAAACATGGTTTTCAAACTTTGCCCCAAACCTAGGTTTCCAAAACCTCTAGTTTTCACATCCAAACTATACATGTTTTCAAAACCTCTTTTCTACGTCAAAACTACGATTTTCCAAATCTAGGGTTTCTAGAATCTCGTTTTCCAAATCCTTGCCAAATCCTACCTTTCCTTTAGGAAACCGAATCCAATCTCCCCGTTTAGGAAACTAAATCCAATCCTCCGTTTTTGGAAACAAAATCAAACCTTCCCATTTAGAAACCAAATCCAAACTTTTCTTAATTTAACTCCTTCCTAATTTCTACTTTCCTAAATCTTAAGTTTTCAAAACTTGAACATAAAAATCTTTCCTAAATTTTAAAAACTTAACTTTCAAATCTTTCCTAATTCAACTCTTTTCTAATTCTACCCTCTTTTCAAATCTTAACTTCTTAAACCTAAGTTTTCAAACCTTTCCTAAACTCAAGCCTTTCCTAATTTCAAGACTTTCTAAAATTCAAACTCTAAAACTTTCTAAATTTCAAATCTTTCTAAAATTCTAAGCTTTCTAAATTCAAAACTTTCTTAAGTTAAATCTTTCTAAACCCAAATCTTTCTAAACTCTAAACTTTCCAAAACTTCAATATCTTTCCAAATCTAAGACTTTTCTAAACTCAAAGCTTTCTTAATTTAAGACTTTCTTAAGTCGAAACTTTCTTAATTCAAATATTTCCTAAATTGAAAACTTTTCTTTTTCAAACCTTTCCTAAAACGAAAGTTTCTTATTTTCAAAACTTCCTTGTTTTCAAAATTTTCCAAATTCAAAACTTCCCTTTTTCAAAACATTCCAAAATTTAAAACTTTCTTAACTTGAAATTTTCTAAATTCTAATCCTTTCTTAAACGAAACTTTTCCTAATTCAAAACATTTCTAAATTCATTACGTTCGTATTTCAAAACTTTCCTAAAGTGAAAACTTTTCAATTTTCAAAACTTTCCTAATTCGAAACTTTCCTAAAATGACATTTTCCTAATTTGAAACTTTCCTAATTTGAGCATTTCCTAAATCCAATCTTCCCTAATTTCCTAAACCTTTCAAGCCAAGTCAAGTCTTTCCTAAAGTCTCTTTCCTAAACTTCCATCTTTCCACAACCAAGTCTTTCCAAAGCAAGTCCAATCTTCTCAAATTCAATCTCCTCTTCTAATCCCAAATCAAATCCAGTTTTCAATTCAATCTCTTTCTTCTAATCCAATTTCTCTCTTCAAATCAATCTCTTTTCAATCGGACTCCGGTCCGAACTGCGACTGACCTGATTCCCCCAAAGGGATACGTAGGCAACCTTCATAGGTGCGGTCACAACACTTTTCAAACTTTTAATTCCACTCTCATGGGTGCGGTTTCCAAAATCTTTCCAAATTTCAAATTCCAATCTATTTTCAAAATTCCAATTTCAAAATTTCTATTTTCAAATTTCTACTTTCAATTTTCAAACTTTCCAATTTCAATTCCATCTCTTCAAATCTATTTTCAAATCAAATTAATTTCAAATCAATCTCTTTTCAAATCTATTTTCTAAATCAACTCTCTTCTATTGCACTTGCATATCATGCATCATGTTTTTTTTCAAACATTGTTTTTCTAAAATGGATAGGGTTGAACTATAGTTAGTTAAAGACTCTCATAGGTGAATCTAGGGTAGATTGACATGTAGGTACCGAAAGGGCGGGGTAGGGTGATAGCTTAGTGCGTCTTCCCTACACGTAACTAACCTCCGAACCTAGGATCACTGATTTCAAAGACCAAATGGAGTTATTTTTCAAAAAAGTGCTAAATGTTTTCCAAAGGTTGCCAAACAACCCGTTTTCTTTAAAACCCTCTCTTGAGGAGATATTTTCAAAACCTTTTTTCAAAAACCCTAAGTGTAGTCTTCGGATTATGCTTAGTTTTTAGGTGACCTAACTCACCTTAATCAAGTTAAGTGGCGACTCCAAATCTTTTTCAAAAGCCCTTTATTCAAATAAAATTTCAATTCAAACCTAGTCGCACTCATTCTTCTAGGAGGGTAAGTTCTAACGAGAGAGTACAACATTTTTCCCGCTTGAGTGAGTATTCTTCGAGTGCGAAAAATCTGAACGCAACACTTCTAATAATGTACGGTACAGTACATTAACATTGGATATTTTGTCCTATTTCTAATGCTTGATACTATTTATAGGTAAATTTCTTATTTTCTTAGTCATTTTTTTGATTGTGTGCAGATTGAGAGGAGATAGATGCGCGCATATGTAAGGCTTGACATGTGGGATAGTTGTTTTTCAAGGCCTATTGAACTTTTGTAGTGGTTCACATTTTGGAGTGATTGGTTTTGACTTGTATCAGTTTTTTGTCTTGAAATTTATCAACTTGGTGTGTATTGACTTATTTTGGTACATTGACATTTTTGGTAATGAAAAGACTTTAACTTTTTGGATTGGATGTCTAACAATTTTTTGAGACAATTTTTTTGTTCTGCATATTGATTACATAGATGACATGTAGTTTAAATGTGGATATATATATTTTTTACGACAAGTCACAGAGTGTAATATAAGATTTTAGTGCAAAATGTAGATCATAATAAATATTTATCTTTAGTGGTGGTAATACAACATTTAACGGTAGTATGACTATGACCATTAGTGATATAACCTATAACAGCGGTAATCAACTACTGTAAAAGACATATTTTAGCGGCGGTACCATTGAACTACCGTTAAACGAACTTAAAACATTGATATCAATTGAGGTGGGTTAATACCGCCTTTAGAACCACCGTTTTTGTTTACTGACGGTAACTTTACCGCCATATTAGTTTTCTCGACACCTACCTAGACGGCAGTTGGTTTTTTTGTCGTGTAACCACCGTTATATACTTTAGAGGCGGTTGGTGTACTTTTTGCCAACGGTAATTAACGGCCGCAAAAGGCTAATTTTCTTGTAGTAGTATTTTGTATTTAGTTGCCTTTATGCACAAAAATATGGACCATGAGTTTAGTTGAATTTGTGGAGACTACCTGGCATTGGTTGGAGCATCGATTGGGTGTCAACAAAACCATAGGTTGGAATGGAAAGTAGGAATTCATTATATGTAGCACAGCTTCAGGTTTTGTTGGAGACAAAAATTTGCAGTATGTTGCCCCAGGATATCTTGATACTTGTGCATTACATTGCTCCCAAATTACATACACACTGGGTTTTCTTCCAATGACTACAACATACCCTGCCATTTCTAACTAAATAACAATTAATAAAAAAAATTACCATATTGCAAACTAATTAATCAGTCAACATATTGCATAATTGAATAACAATTAATCAAAACATTGCCATGTTGCAAATTAATTAATCAATCAACAGATTGCATAACTAAATAACAATTAATAAAAAACATTCACATAATCAATCAACATATTGCATAACTATCATTGCCATTTTGTAAACTAATTAATACCATTCATTGCTGCTATGACAACATTAAATTGTGTTCATTTTCAACATGTATTATCCAAAAAAGGACTAACAAACATGACATCACTATGAAATCTGAAAAACCTAGCAAAAACCTAGCCTTTGTCTATGTTTTGTCAAAGAGACTAAAACCTATAATATTGGTTCAAGATGTTATGGCAATGAGCAATATTGTATATATCAAAGCACAAAAGAAAGCAAACCATTCAATTAGGAACACATCAGTCTTTTGCCGTGGAAACCCTTAAATGGGAGAAAAATCACGTGTCCCCTTTGCCAGACAAAGATCATGTACTATATCTTGTTGTTCAGAAGGTTACAAGACTCCTTACAATCAAACCTATCAACTCCATGATCTAATGATTGTGTTAACCTTGCTCGTATCCATGATTCACGGTCGCCGTGCCTGACCACCATTCAGATCTCCTTAGAACGGATTTCACACCTTGAACTCCATCAAGACTCTTGATTTCTTCAATTGGGTTGAATAAGATTGCTGTTAAGATCTGTTTATGAGCTTCTAGAAAGGTAGGAAATACTTCTCTTTAGGAGTTTTTGATAGTGGCAGCTCAGATCATGTTTGGGGAAGTGTGTTGCGCTTTAAATAGGAGCAAAAACCCTGGAGGCATAATTCCCAAGAAATTCGATTTCGCTTAGCTCGCTCCTACGAGGTCTCGTAAGGAACCGTGAGGAACCCGTGAAGTGCAGTTCGCTCCCGCGAGGATCTAATGAGCTCAATCCCAGATTTGAAAGACCTCTTAGCCCGAGCTTGCATGAATAAACTTGAAAGACCTTCTGAATGCTTGCGATAGATAACCCAAGCCCTAAAATACATCAAAACAAGATGTGTCACGAAATTTAGCCAATTACATAAACTTAAAATCTCCCCCTTTGGCAATTTCAAGACCAAAACCCTATGCTACACAACATCACCATTACTGGAAAAAAAGAAAAAGTGGAAAAAATACACGAACTTCACAATCACAAGCACCAATCACAAGTACATAGAAACATCCCTGCATACTGCATTAACCAACAAAACCAGCCTAATCAAGTGTAGGCAAAATATAGAAAACGTAGAAACATATGTAGCAGTAAAACATATATAACACAGCCAGCGAAACAAAACATACATAGCACATCCAGCGAAACATATGTAACAACTCTCCCCCTTTTTGGGAACAAATTGACAAAAGAAGCCAACCAAACAAGGCAATATCCAATATCCAATATATAGAAAAAACCAATATCCAAACACAATAAAAACCAATATCCAACAATATCCATAAGAAAGACAAAAAAAAAAAAAAAACAATATCCACATAATAAACCATCCACCAGACACAACTACCACCGATGAGTGCTCCGAATGAAATCATTTACATCATTGATGAACTCGGTGTGCCACCGGAAAATAGCAGATAGGGTATCTCGAACATAAAGAATATCACGCCACTGGCGCTCCATGATGAGATCAATCAGTTTATGAACCAAGGCAATGTACTCCACCAGGTCAGTGTTGATCGATGTTAGCTGGGTGAAGAGAACAGCAATGGCAGCAGTAGTAGAGGAGGAGGAAGCAGACACCGGAGCAGACATCCTAGTAGGAGGAGGAGCAGTCGTAGGAGTAGTGGAGGAAGATGGTGTTGCTGGATCAACAGGAGGAGCCTCATCATCTGAAAGTTCCACCGCTGGCTGCTGCAACTATGCTAGGGGAGGTGCAATGCCAAGATGAGCATTACTTAGCCTGAGGGTCTGATGAAAGATGGGCTTCCTAACCAGGAGACGTGTCTCGTCTGGCGTGGCCACAATTTGATGACGAGAGAGGAAGTCAGTGATCAAAATTCCAAAAGGAAGATAAGCACGTGAGGAATTATCAGTAGAGGCTTTAAGGATAAGATTCAACATGAGATAACTGATATCCACAGCGAGGTCGGTGGCTATTGTTGACCCAATGGGTGATCTCCATAGCTAGTAATTGATTTTGATGATCACAAAACCCAGACATTATGATCTAATGTGTTAACTTAAGTGTATAGCTTAGTCTAATTATGGGCAATCACAAATTGTGAAGTATCATAGAAGATCTTGTCAGCACCTCATAAGCGTTCCAACACCATATAGGGCATATGAGCAGTTTGTGAGAAATTAAGTCAATTCTATCAATACTAGAGTTTTAACCAGATTGATGACAACTGCATAGGAAAAAATGAGATTTGGTTATGGATATGGATAATGACATCTGTGGCCAACTCATTTACAATGAAGACCTTCGATCCTCATTTTTGTTCTACTAACACAAATATGCATGCTTGAACATGTCATCCTTAAAAGCATTGTGAAGGGAGCTTAAATGAGAAGTATGTCGAGATTGATGCCAATGCAGAAGATTGATAACATCTGATAGAGTGAAAAGACTTCATCGCACAAGCAGATTGTTGACTTTTAATAGCTTGATGAACCAAGGTCCACAAAATGTTAAAAAATATCTAAGATGTTTGGAAAGCTATCAAGAAGATCAGTAGAGTCTAGACATGTTCATACCATCGAAGATTGATTAACAAAGGGGATAGATTAAGGTTTATGGAAAGCAACAACAGCTGTAGTAGAGAACAAGATTGTTGACACCAACCAAGATTGCTGACAATTTTGATAAAAGGCATATGACAAAAGAAACAGGGAGACAAATTGAAAACACAAGCTAAAGATTTCTGACAACCATGTGGAAGAACTAACTATAAAAGAAGCTGAAATAAAGATTGGAAGCACGAAGTGGAGTTCATTAACAACATCGTTGAAGAGCAACGTCAAATGCAGTGGCAAGTTAAGATTAGTGACACCAAAAAAATGATTGTTGACAATCTTGGTAAGCAATTATATCGAAAGAAACCGGAAGTCATATTGGCAGAACCATTAGAAGATTGCTAACAATCTCGGTAGGAAATGGAAATTCAATAATTCACTCCAACGGTTAGATTTTTCAAAATTGTCTTAGCTGTTCGCATATTTAATGCAACTCCAACGCTCTAACGGCTATTTCTTGTGAGGGAGTATAAATATATGAGTTCAAACTCATTTATGAGTAAGAGACAAGGATCTTAAAGTGCAAAAATCTAAAAGCCCTAAATCTTCCTCATTCTTTGCAACTGTCATCTCCCGAGAGGAATTATTAAGTTGTAACTTGCATTATCTTCACTTCTAAGAGTGACACTGATTATATTGTAACCTCTTTACTTCCAAAAAGGTTGTTGTAACCCTTGAGAGCTTGAGTGCAGCTTGATAATAATCTTGTAAAATCAAGAGCTTGGTTTGAAGCTTCTTGGCGATAAGGATTTGGTATAAATCCTTGGATGTAATAGTGAGTTGGGCACTTGAAAAAACTAGCAACTGTGTAAAGAGAAGATTACATAGTGGAACATTCTTGAGAGGATTGAGGAAGAGAGGACGTAGGCAAGGATTGAGCCAAACCTCTGTAAATCTCTTGTTCTCTGCTTCCTACTGATTGCGTGTGTGTGAGTATTGGCTGCTGATTGATTGTGCATGTTATCTTTATTTGTCAGCAATCTTAGTTCATATTTGTATCACCTATTGTTTGTCATTATTTAAACAAGAATTGATTTTGATTTATCAAAAAATCTGCTATTTTTTAAAAGATCCCAATTCACCCCACCTCTTGGGACTATCTTTGACCCAATAATTGGTATTAGAGCCTGGTGCTCACATATAAATGCTTTACATCATTGAGTAAGATCCATGGTCAACATAGCTGGAACATCCTTAGAAGAAGGCCATTCCACAAAAAGATCTCCCTTATTTAATGGCATGAACTATAATTACTGGAAAAACAAATTGAAAATTTATATTCAATCTTTGGATTATGAACTGTGGAGAGTTATTATGAATGGACATAGAATTCTCACTAAAAGAATTGAATCTGATGAAGTGGCCAAACTTGAAGATGAGTGGGATGCTAATGACTTTAGATTTATGCAAACTAATGCAAAGGCAATGAATGTATTGTATTGTGCACTTGATCCCATTGAATTTAATAGAATTTCAACCTGCGACACTGCTAAAGAGATTTGGGACAGGTTAGAGGTTACTCATGAAGGGACAAATCAGGTAAAAGAATCTAAAATTAACCTTCTTATGCACAACTATGAGATGTTTAAGAAGAAATCTGAGGAATCAATTAACAAAATGTTTACTAGATTTAATGACATTATAAATGGATTAAAATCCCTGAGAAAGATTTATTCTAACAACGAATAGGTAAGGAAGATACTCAAAACCTTGTCTAGGAGTTAGGAAGCTAAAATGACAATAATAGAGGAGGCTAAGAATATAAACACATTGCCTCTAGAAGAACTGCTAGGGTCGCTTATGACCTATGAGCTAACTCAAAGACAAAACACACTAGATGATGAGGAGAAAAAGAAGAAAACAGTTGCCTTCAAATCTGCCTCAAATGAACCAAACAGTGATAAAGAAAAGGATGAGGATTTAGCTCTCATTACCAAAAAGTTTAAAAGGTTCATGATAAAGAAATGGAGGAAAGGCAAAAAGTTTGAATTTGAAGGAGATTCAAGCAAAAGAGATTCCACCATGATCTGTTTTAAATGCAAGAAACCAGGATATATCCAGTTTAAATGTGCTCAGCTCAAGAAAAGAAGAAAAAGAATTAAAGAAGCTGTAGCAATGACAGCAACCCTGAGTGGCAGTGAAGAATCAAGCTTAGATGATGATTCTGACACAGAAGAGGTAGCAAACCTCTATTTAATGGCTCAAGAAGAAAATGAAAATGAGGTATCTACTTTTGACTTTACTTTAGATGAACTTCAAGATGCTTTTCATGACTTAATGGAGGAATTAGAAAAATTAGGAGCCAAAAATTATTTTCTAAAGAAAATGATTTCTACCTAGACTAAAGAAAATGAGACTTTGGTTTCTGAAAATGACTCTTTGATAAAGAAAATTAGTGATTTGGAAAACTCTCTTGAAAAGTTTGTGAAAGGGAGAGAAAATCTTGAATCAATCCTAGCAAGTCAGAAATGCACCTTTGATAGATGAGGAATTGGTTACAATCTATTTACGAAAAAGAAGTCATAAAAGAATTTTTTTGTTAAACCAAATGTCTCTAAAAACATATGTTTTTACTGTAAAAAATTTAGTCATTGTGTTAGCTAGTGTTGGTTAAGGAGAACTTCCTTAAGTGATAACAAGATGAAATGGAAGATTGTTGACACTAACTCTGCTGGACCCAATACGAAGTGGGTAACAAATTATTAGAACTTAAAAATCTGTTCTTTGCAGGTTTGCTTAAGATATCATCTAAAGAAAGAAGTATGGTTCTGGGACAGTGGTTGTTCAAGGCACATGACAGGAGATGAAAGTCATTTCTCTTCTCTTACACCCAAAGATGGTGGAATGGTAACCTTTGGTGACAATAGCAAGGGTAAAATTATTGGGATTGGCAACATTGGTAAGAAATCCTCAACTATAATTGAAAATGTCCTTCTAGTTAAAGGTCTTAAACACAACTTACTAAGCATCAGTCAGCTGTGTGACAAAGGTTTCAAGGTAATTTTCGAATCTTCAAAATGTTATGTGGTAAATATTCCTGATGGCTATACTGCTTTGACAGGAATGAGACAAGGCAACATATATGTTTTCAATTTGAATGATCTGTCTGCACCCAATTTAAAATGTCTATTTGTTGTAAATAAACTTGATGCGTGGTTATGGCACAGAAGGTTAGGACACACTAGCATGAGCACAATCTCTAAGGCTGCAAGACATGACATGGTGGTTGGTCTACCTAAAATTAAGTTTGAAATGGATAAAGTGTGTGATGCATGTCAAAAGGATAAGCAGATTAGAGAATCTTTCAAATAAAAATAGAGATTTTATCTACAAGACCTCTTCAATTACTACATATGGACATATTTGTCGTGCCCAAATTTTTCGCACTCGAGGAATACACACACAAGTGGGAAAAACACTATACTCTCTCGTTAGAACTCACCCTCCTAGAAGAATGAGTGCGACTAGGTTTGAATTGAAAATCGATTTAAATAAAGGGCTCTTAGAAAAGATTTAGAGTCGCCACCTAACTTGATTAAGGTGAGTTAGGTCACCTAAAAACTAAGCACAATCCGGAGACTATACTTAGGGTTTTGGAAAACGATTTTGAAAATATCTCCTCAAGAGAGGGTTTTTAAGAAAACAGGTTGTTTGGCAGCCTTTGAAAAATATTTAGCCCTTTTTGAAAAATAACTCCTTTTTGGTTTTTGAAATCAGTGATTCTAGGTTCGGAGGTTGGTTACGTGTAGGGAAGACGTGCTAAGCCATCACCCTACCCCGCCCTTTCGGTACCTACATGTCAATCTACCCTAGATTCACTTATGAGAGTCTTCAACTAACTATTGGTCAATCCTATCCACTTTGAAAAAGAATGTTTGAAAAGGAACTAATATGATGCATGATGTGCAAGTGCAATAGAAAAGAATTGAAAAATAGATTTGGAAAGGGATTGATTTGAAATTGATTTGATCTGAAATAGATTTGAAGAGATGGAATGGAAATTGGAAAGCTTGAAAATTGAAAGTAGAAATTTGAAAATAGAAATTTTGAAATTGGAATTTTGAAAATAGATTGGAATTTGAGATTTGAAAAATGTGGAGAGCGCACCCATGAGGGTGGAATTGAAAGTTTGAAAAGTGTTGTGACCGCACCTATGAAGGTTGCCTACGTATCCCTTTGGGGGAATCAGGTCAGTCGTAGTTCGGACAAGAGTCCGATTGAAAATAGATTGATTTGAAGAGAGAGATTGGATTGGAAGAAAGAGATTGAATTGAAAATTGGATTTGATTTGAGATTAGAAAAGGAGATTGGAAATTGAAATTTTGGAAAAGATTAGACTTGCTTTGGAAAGATTGATTTTGGAAAGACTTGGTTTTGGAAAGATGGAGGTTTAGGAAACCTAGACTTAGGAAAGGTGAGAGACCTAGGAAAGACTTGAGATTAAGAAAGATTTGACTCAAATGTTGGACTTGGAAGATTTGGAAAGATTGAATTTTAGGAAATGTTTGAATTAGGAAAATATCCGATTTAGGAAAGTTTGGAATTAGGAAAGTTTCCTTTTTGGAAAGTTTCGAAATTAGGAAAGTTTTATTTTTGGAAAGTTTCGAAATTAGGAAAGTTTTATTTAGAAATGTTTTGAAATTGGAAAGTTTTGAATTTAGAAAGTTTTGAAATAAGGAAGTTTCAACTTAGGAAAGTTTGAATTTGGAAAGGTTTGAAAAAGGAAAGTTTTCAATTTAGGAAATATTTGAATTAAGAAAGTTTTAAGTTTAGAAAAGTCTTAGATTTGGAAAGATTTGAAGTTTAGGAAAGTTTAGAATTTGGAAAGGTTTGAAAAAGGAAAGTTTAAGATTTAGAAAGTTTTAGAGTTGGAATTTTAGAAAATCTTGAAATTAGGAAAGGTTTGAATTTAGGAAAGGTTTGAAAACTTAGGTTTAAAAAGTTAAGATTTGAAAAGAGGGTAGAATTAGGAAATGGTTGAATTAGGAAAGATTTGAAAGTTGAGTTTTAAAAATTAGGAAAGATTTTTATGTTCAAGTTTTGGAAACTTAAGGTTTAGGAAAGTGGAAGTTTAGGAAGGATTTGAATAAAGAAAAAGTTAGATTAGGAAAGGATTGGATTTTGTTTTGAAAAGAGAAAGTTTGATTTTGTTTCCAAAAACGGAGGATAGGATCTAGTTTCCTAAACGGGGAGATTGGATTTGGTTTCTTAAAGGGAAGATTTGATTTGACAAGGATTCGGAAAGGGAGATTCTAGAAACCCTAGTTTTGAAAAATTATAGTTTTGACGTAGAAAAAAAAAGGTTTTGAAAACGTGTATCGTTTGGATGTGAAAACAAGAGGTTTTGGAAAATCTAGGTTTGGGGAAAAGTTTGAAAACCATGTTTTTGGGAAGAAAATTTAGGGTTTCCTAATTGTGGGTTCTAGGGCTTGACTTGGGCTCTAAGGAAAAAGTTTTTAGAAAGTGCGTTTTTGGAAACGAAGGTTTTTCTAGAAGGGAATCCTAGGGAGGAGTTTTTGGAAAGTGAATTTGAAGATAGAGTGCATTTGGAAAAAGATTTTAAAGAGAAGGAGTTTTGGAAAGTGTGTTTTGGAAACAAAGGTTTTGGAAAGATTTTTGGAGAGAGCTTTTCTAGGAAGATTTTTGGTAGAAGATTGTTGAAGAGAGTTTTTGGAAAGATTTTTGGGGAACGTTTTTAGAAAGTGGACTTTGGGGAGAGGATTTTGGAAAGAAGTTGAAAAAGGGAGTTTTGAAAAATAGATTTTGGAAGAGAGTTTTTGAAAACAATTTTGGAAAGGAGAGTTTTAGGAAAGTATATTGAAAGATATTTTTTAGGAAGAGATTTGAAAAGAAAGTTTTTGGAAGGTATGAAACGTCTCACTTCCCTAAAGCGATTCTAGCCATAAGAAGGCTAGAACCACTTTTAAAAAAGTGGTTTTGGAAAACAATAAGATTTGAAAACATAGACCAAAAAGGTCACTTTTAATGTAACACTTTCCTAAAGCAACCCTAGCCATGGAAAGACTAGAATCACCCTAGAATTGTGGTTTTGAAAACAAGGTTTTGAAAAAGAGATTTTGATGCAATTTTGAAAACAAGTTCGAAAACGAATTGTGGAAGATGTAAGATCATGATATGCACAATGCAATTTTGGGGTCATGAACATACAAGGTTAAGGCTTCACCACATAATCAAGGGGGCTGGACCCACGTGGTCTCTGGTTAGACTAGAAGAAAGCCCCCGACACGGTGACTCTCCAACAGCCCAATCCTACACATGGACCGGGAATCCCCTTATTTCAAGCATGCAAAGAAAGGGTGGGAAAGAGATGGGGGATTAAAATAGAGAAAACCCAAGTGGGTTAGGAGAGAGAAGAAAGAGGGGGGAAGCGCGGAAATTTAAATAGGGAGCCTACCGTATGTCTTGTTATTTTGCGCGCCTTGCTTTCTTCGATCTTCGGTCTTCGTCTTGATCTTCATCTTCAATCTTCAAGAGTTGTCTTCAAGCTTTAGATGGCAGCTCTTTAAGTCTTCAAAGGATGGTTGAAGGCTAGTGTATGAGTGTGTGGGAGTGTGTATGAGTGTATAGGAGGCTAGGGTTTAGTGTATGGTGGCTAGGGTTTGGAATACCTAGGGAAGCTAGGGTTTTGGAGATGCTCGAGCTCTGTATATCGAATTATATGATTTTTAGGTTGAGTTTGCGGATCCTTTTTACGTTAGAGGAGGCTCTGTATTTATAGAGGCTGGATAAACCTAGCGCCTGTTGCAGTGGCGCCAGGGCAAAATTGCTCTTGGCGCCACTAGGAGTGGCGCCAGCCAGTTAGGAAACTTTGTAAGTCGGCAAACAACGTATCTTTGACTAGATTTGGGCGCCTGTACTAGTGACTACCATGCAATTTTTAGCCTAGCTTCACTAAGAGTGACTCCGGAAAGTCCGGGAATGATTTGAAGGAGCCGGGAATGACCCGAAAGGCTAAAAAGGAGCAGGAACACTTAAAATAGTGTCCTGGAGGTATTTGACTTTGAGAAATGAGGATAAGATGGGTCAAAAAGGTTGACCGGGCCCTTAGGGGCAAAACAGTCAATTAGACCAGGAAGCTGCCGGGACGGACTCGGACTGTCCCGGTAGAAGACTTGGGATCTAGAAACATTATTTAGAATGTTCCCAGAGGTTGCCGATTTGATTCCCAGAGCCTGCGTGGTTGGAAAAGGAGACCGGCCCACTAGGGGCAAAACGGTCATTTCGCACTGGGTTGGCCGGAACTGACTCGGAATGATCCGAAAAGGTAAAAGGAGGTTGAGAACACTATAAAAAGTAGTCTCAGGAGGTTACTGGTTTGATACCTAGAGCCGATGTGGTCGAAAAAGGAGACCGGCCCACCAGGGGCAAAACGGTCATTTTGTACCGGGTTGGCCGTAACTAACTCAGAATGATCCGGAAAGGTAAAGGAAGGTTGAGAATACTATAAAAAGTATTCTCGAAAAATTACCGGTTTGATACCCAGAGCCGGTGTGGTTCCCGGGGCATTCGGATGCCTAGGGGCAAAATGGTCATCTTGATCAGAAAGTCTCGAAAAAGGTCCAAAGGGCAGTTTGGTCATTTTTCACCGAAGTGGGCTAACAGACACTGGTGTTGACCTGGGTTTTAAGTGTTTCCGCCACTCTAACGGCAGTCGTTGTGACACAGGGATTTGTTGCAAATTCCCTATATCAACCTATTTGTGAGTATTTCTGCTACTCTAACGGTTTTGTGAGTAGTTTCGCTACTCGGACCGTCTCGAGGAATAAACTGTCTCGAGAGAGAGATTGGAAAGGGGACTTATCATCTTTGAAAAGACGTGCCTGGATTGGAACCGTCTCGAGGAATAAACTGTCTCGAGAGTGCGATTGGAAAGGGGTCTTACCGTCTTTGAGGAGACGTGCCTGGATTGGAATCGTCTCGAGGAATAAACTGTCTCGAGAGTGGGATTGGAAAGGGGTCTTATCATCTTTGAAAAGACATGCCTGGATTGGAACTGTCTCGAGGAATAAATTGTCTCGAGAGTGGGATTGGAAAGGGGACTTATCGTCTCCGAGGAGACGTGCCTGGAGTGGAACCGTCTCGATGAATAAACTGTCTCGAGAGTGGGATTGGAATTGGAATAAGAAAGGACAATGCCCCTAAGGGCATTTTGGATATTTTGCCTCTATTTGGGCCTGATAGGCTCGTGAAGCGATGGACAGACGAGATTTGGACCTAGAGAATTGGATGGAGTGTAGACTGCCGAGCGGTCAAAAATGGGGTGCTTACAATATTTTGACCTACCGGAACACTTAGTCTTGGAGGAAAAGAATATGCTTTTGTAATTGTGGATGATATCGCGCCCAGATTTTTCGCACTCGAGGAATATACACACAAGTGAGAAAAATACTGTACTCTCTCGTTAGAACTCACCCTCCTAGAAGAATGAGTGCAACTAAGTTTGAATTGAAAATTGGGTTGAATTAAGGGCTTTTAGAAAACAATTTGGAGTCGCCACCTAACTTGATTAAGGTGAGTTAGGTCACCTAAAAACTAAGCATAATCTGAAAACTACACTAAGGGTTTTGGAAAACGATTTTGAAAATATCTCCTAAAGAGAGGGTTTTTAAGAAAAACAGGTTGTTTGGCAACCTTTAAAAAACATTTAAACCCTTTTTGAAAAATAACTCCTTTTTGGTCTTTGAAATCAGTGATCTAGGTTCAGAGGTTGGTTACGTGTAGGGAAGATGCACTAAGCTATCACCCTATCCCGCTCTTTCGGTACCTACATGTCAATCTATCTAAGATTCACCTATGAGAGTCTTTAACTAACTAATGTTCAATCCTATCCCCTTTATAAAACAATGTTTGAAAAAGACATGATGCATGATATGCAAGTGCTAGAAAAGAATATTGGAAAATAGATTTAGAAAGAAATTGATTTGATTTTAGAAAAGATTTGAAAAGATATATTTGAAATTAGAAAGTTTGAAAAATTAGAAATAGAGATTTGGAAATAGAAATTTAAAATTGGAAGTTTGAAAATAGATTGGAGATTTGAAAAATGTGGAGTTGGAGATTTGAAGAAAATTGTAGAATTGGAGATTTGATTTTCTTTGGTCTTCGCTTCACTTCAGTCTTGATCTTCGAGGGCTCGTCTTCGGTCTTCAAATCTTCATAGTTGCAGCAATTTAAGTATTCAGTGGAGGGTTGGAGGCTAGTGTATAAGTGTGTAGGGGTGTGTATGAGTGTATATGAGGCCTAGGGTTTGTGTATGGTGGCTAAGGTTTGGAAAACCTAAGGAAGCTAGGGTTTTGGGAGTATACGAGCTCTGTGTATCGAAAATTAGGCTTTTTAGACTGAGTTTGCGGACCTCTTTCATGCTGGAGGAGGCTCTGTATTTATAGAGATGGGATAGACCTGGCGCTTATTACAGTGGCGCCAGCCAGTTAGGAAAGTGTTGAGGTCGGCAAGCAACGTATCTTTGACTAGATTTGGGTACCTGTACTAATGACTACCATGCAATTTTTAGCCTGGCTTCACTAGGAGTGACTCCGGAAAGTCCGAAAATGATTTGAAGAGGCCGGGAATGACCCGGAAGGCTAGAAAAGAGCAGGAACACCTAGAATAGTGTCCCGGAGGTATTTAACTTGAAAAATGAGGATATGATGTGTCGGAAGGGTTGATCGGGCCTTCAGGGGCAAAACGGTCAATCGGATCGGGAAGCTGCCGGGACGAACTCGGATTGTCCCAGAAGAAAACTTGAGATTTACGAACAATATTCAAATTGTTCCCAAAGGTTGCCAGTTTGATACCCAGAGCTGGTGTGGTCGAAAAAAGTAACCGGCCCACCAAGGGCAAAATGGTCATTTTGTACCTGGTTTGCTGGAACTGACTCGGAATGATCTGGAAAGGTTAAGGAAGGTTGAGAATACTATAAGAAGCAATCTCATGAGGTTACCGGTTTGATACCCAGAGCCGGCGTGGCTAGAAAAATGCGACCGGCCCACTAGGGGCAAAACGGTAATTTTGCACTAGGTTTGCCGGAATTGACTCGGAATGATCTGAAAAGATAGAGGAAGGTTGAGAATACTATAATAAGTATTCTCGAGAGGTTACCGGTTTGATACCCAGAGCCGGTGTGGTCCCTGGGGCGTTCGGATGCCTAGGGGCAAAATGGTCAGCTTGACCGAAAAGTCTCGGAATTGGCCCGAAACTGACTAGAAGGCACCTTTTCATGCCGGACTGCTTTTAAGACAATCTTAGAAGGTTGGACCTACTGTTCTGAAGACTCAGGTGTGTTCTCGAGAAACATGTTGGAAAAGGCCCAAGGGGCAGTTTGGTCTTTTTTCACCCAGGTGGGCTAGCAGGCACTGGTGTTGACCTGGGTTTTGAGTGTTTCCGCCACTTTGATGGCGGTCGGGTGATACGGGGGTTTGTTGGCAATTCCTTATATCGACCTGCTTGCAAGTATTTCCGCTACTTTGACGGTTACGATGTTTGAGAGTATTTTCGCTACTTTGACGGTTCGCGATCATTCCCGAGACTGCCTGATCTCAGGAAGTTGCTAAAGGGACTCACCTCCTAAGAATCAACTATCTTGAATGGCGTACCTAAACGGACAGTTCTGTATTGGCTGGCTAGCAGGCGCCAAAGGTGGACCGTTCTACCATCTAGGGGAGTTAGGGTCTCGTTCTGGTCGACAGGTTTAAAGGGACTTACCGTTTCGAAGAGATTTTCTTCGAAAAATGCACCGGACCGTCTCGAGGAATGAATTGTCTCGAGAGAGGGATTGGAATTGGAAAGAGGTTTTATCGTCTTTGGAAAGACGCGCCTGATTGGAGTAGATTTACCGTCTCGAGGAATCAATTGTCTCGAGAGAGGGATTGGAATTGGAAAGGGGTCTTATCGTCTTCGAAAAGACGTGCCTGATTGGAGTAGATTTACCATCTCGAGGAATCAACTATCTTGAGAGAGGGATTGGAATTGAAAGGGGTCTTATCGTCTTCGAAAAGACGCCCTTGATTTGGAATAGATTTATCGTCTTAAGGAATCAACTGTCTTGAGAGAGGGATTGGAATTGGAAAGGGGTCTTATTGTCTTCGGAAAGATGCGCCTAATTTGAAATAGATTTACCGTCTCGAGGAATCAACTGTCTCGAGAGAGGGATTGGAATTGGAAAGGGGCCTTATCGTCTTCGGAAAGATGTGCCTGATTTGAAATTGGAAAGGGGACTTACCGTCTTCGGAAAGACGTGCCTGATTGGAGTAGATTTACCGTCTCGAGGAATAAACTATCTCGAGAGAGGGGTTGGAGTTAGAATTGGAAAGGATAATGCCCCTAAGGGCATTTTGGTCATTTTGCCTCTATTTGGGCATGGTGGGCCCACGAAGCGATGGACAGACGGGATTTAGACTTAGAGAGTTGGTTTCGATTAGAATACGTCCATATTGACTTGAGTACAAGTTTGGACGGAGTGTCGACTGCCGAGCTATCAAAAATGGGATGTTTACAGCTGCCCCTCTTTTTCTGTCTTTGCTTGTCAAAGACAGAAAACAATAAAAGTAAGAGTCCCATGTTGACCGCGAGGCAGTCGGAGGGACGGACATTGGGAATTTTTCGACAACGGGGGTTGAAAATGGATATTGGGCCAAAAAGGCCTTCGAAAATGAGTTTTGGCAGGAAATAGGGCAAAGCTGCCCAGAATTGGACACTGGCGTCCCTAGGAGTGGCGCCTTTGCTAGTGGCGCCAGGCTTAGGAACAAAACCAGAAAATTTTCTGGTTCGAACAAGTTGCGGCATTTTGGGGAGTTTTCGCAAATCTAAGAGGCATTGCGTGGAAGCTGACTTGGACATTGAAGGAGCACTTCTTGGAGACTATGGGTGATTGCCGAAAGGAGACCACGTTGCCGGAAAAGTCGCCGGAAGAAAAGATTTCGCCAAAGAACTCCAAAAAGTGAGTTTTCACATTTTGTTGATTTTGATGTGTAGAACTTCATTTGAATCATGTGAGTAGTGAAAATTTATGTTTTGATATGTTTTGAACGTGATGGTGATATTATTTTTGCATTTTGGTGCTTGTTTGATCGAATTTGAATGATTTTATGTGAGTATGTGAAAGGGGTTTTCAGTAGGAATAGGGGATTTGTTCCTACAGACTCGGGCATGGGGTTTTCTGGCTAGATTTTTGTGCATTATGCCTTAGAAAAATGTGTTTAACAATTGTGTGAAGTTTTGTGATTTTTTGAAAACTTGGTGAATTTTTGATTTTTTGAAAAATAGGAAAATACTTAGAAAATTTAGGAAAATGAGAAAACTCGAGAGATTGATGAAATTTTTAGATTTTGAAATTTGAAAAAATATTGGAATATTTTTGGAAAACATTTGAGGTGATTTTGAGAAATTTTAGGATAACTTTGAAAACTATTGATTTATTGGAAAAATAAAATATATGTTTTGAAAATTTTGAAAAATTGAAAAATGTGTGCTAGTGCGGATATTATGTGGTTGTAACATTGTGAAGTGCACAATTTGTGTTTTGTGTTGATACCATGAGTGTTGTAGGGACTATTTTTAAACGGGACTCTGCCGAAATTTTTAGAAATTAGGGAAAGAGTTGGTTAAGGTTTGGAAATAAAATCTTTTTGAAGGAAAAAGATAGAAAACCCTTGAGATGTGATTTGAAGTTGGAAAATCAAGATGTGTGTGTAGGAAATTTGTTTTGACATATCATTCAAAATCTTTTATTTGTTTTGTTTGTGTTAGTTGTTTATTTCATTTTACTTTATTACGTCAACCGCCTACTCGATATATTAACACCTCTTACCTTGACTTACCTTCTCAGGATGGCAGATGCAGTTTTGAGTCGACTGAGAGCTTGGCATGGTAGTTACCCTCCGGATGAGCAGGATATCTTTCGCCGGTCCTTTGGTCGGGTGGCTTCACTTCTATCAGTGCGTCTTATTCCCGAGCTTATGGAGGCGGTGATTCCCTTTTGGCAGCCTGACTTGTCTCTTTTCCATTTTGGGGAGTGTGAGCTTACCCTTACTCCTCACAAGTATGGGTTTCTTCTGGGTTTCCGAGATGTTTCTGCCGACATTATGGGACCTCTCTTCCCGAATGGTTGTATTACAGTGGTTTCATCCCAGCTCGGACTCAGACGCGCAGTTCTTTCATCTTCTTCTTTGCCCCAGTTTCCTTACGTCCCAACAGAGTTCCTCTTTTCACGTTTTGAGTTTCCCACGGGTATGCAAGTCCATTCGGGTGAGTGGCACACTTCCCAGGATTGGGTTGTTTCTCGTATGGTTGCTTTGGCCTTGCTTTTGCTGAACTACTTGGTGTTCCCATGAGAAGATGATTTAGTAGACTGTCGACTATGTGCACCGTTGGCCTTGATCTGTAAGGGGCATTCCTATGCTCCCATGATTGTAGGGGAGACCTTCGTGAGTCTTTCGAGATTCCAACAGACCATTGACGCTCGTTTTCGGGGATGCGCTACTCTTTTCCAGCTCTGGGCGATTGGGTACTTGTTCGTTACTCCTTTGTTCCAGCATACATGGTATCCCGAGCTTGACCATATACATTCCCTGGCGAGATCTCAAGGCGTCATGGCAAATGAGGGGAGATTTCTGCTGACCGTTGCATCCTGGGCTGACTACTTTCAAAGCATGAGGTCAGGCACAGTCAGGTGGTATTCAGGGCTGGTTGGTAGGTATTGCTTGAGAGTTCGGCCTTCCGAGAAAGCCTTCGTGCCCCTAGCAGGCCTGCGGGGCATTGCCCCTTTCTTTGGGATTTGGGTTCTACGACATCTTGGTAGGAGTCAGGATATCCCTTTTTCAGCATCTGCAGCTGAGTTAACTCTTTTCTTCGAGGCGTCAATCCCAGGAGCATTGGTGGAGAGAGTTATAGATACATGGAGATCTTTGCTTCCTCATGTTGACGATGATGGTCTGTTCTCTGTGATGCCCTTTGCGATTGAGGCCTATCACTATTGGCTTCGACGCTACGTGCTGGGTCCCAGTAAACTTGGGGATCTTCTCATTGAGACTCCTTTACCTCCCGTAGGGTATACCAACTTCTTGACTGCTATGATTGTTTAGGGGCGTCGTCATAGGCGGGAGAACTGCCGCCTAATACGAATATTACATGACCGGTTAAGGATGAGAGACGCTGAGGTAGCTTCATTGGAGATGCAGCTAGCAGTAGCCAGATCGACATGTGATGACCCACCTTTGAGTGTTGCGAGGGTACGTAGGCTGCCACGAGGCATTCTAGGCAGTTCCATTTCCCTGGAGGGTGATGTGATGGATAGTCAGTCTTTGCGGGAGACTATGGAGTCCTTTACCCGAGAGAGGGACATGCTTCAGGCCAGATGTGTGGACTACGAGCGGGGCCGGCCTGGGTCTTCTGCAGTTGGTACTTCTTCGAGTGCTCCTCTTGTGGTTGGTGAGCTAATGGATCCTTGCATAGCTGATTCCTCCTCTGATGATGACGGCGAGCTATATATTTTTGCCCCTCGCTCTTAGATTTACTGATTTCTACATTTATAGAAAACATACTCTGTTTAGCATTATACTCCTTTTTGTCTTATGAACTCATGGCTTCCCATACTTTTGGTATGATTTTCCCTGTACGGTTAGTATAACAACAAACTTGAGGAAAGTAAATGAAAAATTGCAGCTCAATGAAAGATAATGCCCTTTTGTTTGATTCTCTGAGTAATTGATTGTCCCACGAAAAGAACCCCTGCTTCCTTTAACCTTAACTGGGCTAAGTCGGAGAATGCTTTTCGAGATGCCTTCTGACTTTCGCACTGTTGCTTTCATACATTAACTTCTGGGGAATGCTGTAACTTGAGTTATTTCTTACATCTAAATCTCTTTTCCCCCTCCCCCCTCTTTTTTTTTTTTTTTTAACACTATTTTTACTACTAGTGCCCGTGATGGTTTTCACCAATCCCAGCTCTGTCATTTTTTTGTACCAAGGCACCTTTGTAGGTTTTCGTCAGGGTTGACAGTTTTGTATCTTGCCACATCCCTACCTTTTTACCTACGGCGCCCTTTCGGGTTTTCACCGCATCCTCAGGAAGCACTTAATTTTTCTCTCTTCTTTCTCTCTCTTTCCTCAGCTTGGTCTCTGGTTTCTGTTGAGAAGCTCCTAAATGCTACTCGCACCATCCTCCAGCCATTGGTATATTTTAGCAAGCTCATTTGGACTAATCAATTTAACTTTAATCTGGGAGGACTTTTAGGGTTTGCGGTGTGGGTTTTTACTCTTGAAAGAAAAGGAAAAGGCTCAAGCCTACCATTCTACTAGTGATCACTGTCAATGATTTTTAATTTAATAGCACTTTTTTTCGCCTATTCCCATCTTTCTTGCGGTATCCCATCGCATCCCTTTTTTTTTTTTTTTTTTAATGACGTTAATAAAAATGCTTGTGCGAACTTAAGGTAATACTTCAAGGGTTTTTTTTTTAATTTTTTTAACGCATATCTCCAGTGCTTCTAATTTGACCAAGCATGATCACTTTGTTGGGGAATGTTCCTGAAAGAAAGTAACTGGCTCTAAGGGTTTGACAAAGGTTATATATATATGTACATTTTAGTTGTATAGGAAATGAAACGAGGGCCTCTCGTCATCTTGGAATTAGATTGTTTAGTCTATAGAGCGTTACTAGTGAAACACTACCCTATTGATTAGTGGAGAATGAGGAGAGTAGATTTTATTGCTTCTTCTCAGAAACCAAAGGTCTAACTTTCGAAATCATATATAATAGTTTTGACAGCATCTGAATTCAACGGACTAGGGAATTCTTGGCCATCCATTTCCTCCAAAACGAGAGCTCCTCCAGACAGGACCTTTTTTACCACGAATGGCCCCTCATAGTTTGGAGCAAGTTTCCCTTGTGCCGCCTCCTGATGGGGGAACACCTTCTTGAGCACCAAATCTCTCGGTTGGAATGATCGAAGTCATACCTTCTTATCGAATGCCCTGGCAATTCGCCTTCTGTAGCATTGAGCATGATAAACTGCAGCTAGTCACTTATCATCTAGCAGGCAGAGTTGGGCATACCGGTTTTTGATCCATTCTACTTCCTCTAGTTTGGTTTCTGTTAAGATCCTTAAAGAAGGAATCTCGAACTCAACGGGGATGACTGCCTCGGTGCCGTAGACTAGCTCGAAGGGAGTGCTTCTGGTGGAGACCCTCATAGTATTTCAGTAAGCCATCAGTGCAAAAGGAAGTTTCTCATGCCAATCTCTGTAGTTGTCAATCATCTTTCGGAGTATTCTATTAATGTTCTTGTTGGCTGCTTCCACTGCTCCGTTCATCCGAGGCTGGTAGGTGATCGAATTCCGATGCGTAATGCGAAATGTTTGGCATAGCTTTGACATTAACTCATTGTTCAAATTGGAAGCGTTGTCAGTAATCGGGAATCCCATATCGATAGATGATTTGATTTTTTATGAACCTTTCCACGACCCTCTTGGTGACATGAACGCAAGATACGGCTTCCACCCATTTAGTGAAATAATCAATGGGCACAAGGATGAAGCGATGGCCGTTGGAAGCTTTAGGAGTGATAGGACCAATCATATCGATCCCCCACATAGAAAAAGGCCACGGGGCTGACATGGAATGGAGCTCAGTCGGCGGTGCTTTGATCTTATCCCCATGTATCTGGCACTTGTGACACCGAAGAACGAATCTAATACAATCCGACTCCATTGTTAACCAGTAATACCTTGTCTGGAGAATCTTTTTTTGCAAGCGTGTGGCCATTCATGTGGGGACCGCAAACTCCTTCATGCACTTCCTCCATGATAACTTTGGCTTCGATGGCATTGACGCATCTTAGAGGCCCGAACCATGATCTCCTGAAAAGCTCATTTCTTGCCATGAAATAATGTCCTGCCAAACGACAAATGGTCTTCCTATCTTGTTGTGATGCTACGTCGGGGAATGTCTTAGCCTAGATGTACCTTTAGATGTCATAAAACCATAGTTTCTCGTGGGGTTCAACAGTTTTTTGCAGGCAATAGGAAAGGATATCCCTGGCAAAGATCTATAGAGGGGGTATTTTAGTGCCCCTATCAACCTTGATTGCTGCAGCTAACATAGCTAAGGCATCGGCAAAGCTATTCTCTGCTCGGGGTACGTGACAAAAATCCACGCTTCTGAATAGCTGCCACAAATCTTTGACCTGTTGATGATACGGGGAAAGTTTGGCATCTCGAGTTTGGTACATATCCTTGGATTGCTGAATGACCAGATTTGAATCGCTGAAGAACAACCAATTCGTCAATCTTCATTTCTAATGCCAATCTTAATCCCAGGATGCAAGCCTCATATTCAGCGATGTTATTGGTGCAGAGTTCCAGTTGTAGCTTAACCACAATAGGATAATGATTGCCTGCTCTTAACACTACTACTGCCCCAATGCCGGCTCCCCTTTTGTTAGCAGCCCCGTCAAAAAACGTCTTCCACGCGGCTTCTACTTGCTCTTCAGATGCGTCATCAACGCATAGTATATTTTCATTAGGAAATTGAGGCTCCATGGATCGATAATCATCAATAGGGTTCTCGGCCAGATAATCAGCTATCACCTGCCCCTGGACTGCTTTACGGGTAGTGAACACGATGTCGAATTCTGACAGGATCATGTGCCATCGAGCAATTCTGCTGGACAGGGTTGGTTTCTCGAATATATACTTGAGGGCATCCATTTGAGAGATGAGGAAGGTGGTATGATAGAGCATGTAGTGCCAAAGCCTATGAGCTACCCGGGCTAATGCACAGCAAGTTTTTTCGAGATCCGAATACTTTGCTTCATACGGCAGGAATTTCTTACTGAGGTAGTAAATGGCTTGCTCTTTTCTTCCCGTTTCATCATGTTGCCCCAAAACGCATCCCATGGAAGTATCTAACACTGACATGTACATCAACAAAGGATGTCCCAGGGTTGGTGCCACTAGGACAGGGGGATTCCAAAGATATTCTTTGATTTCCTCAAAAACTATTTGACAGTTATCATCCCACTCTTTTGGAACGTCTTTCTTAAGGAGCTTGAAAATAGGTTTGCATAGGTGGGTCATTTGGGCGATGAACCTGCTGATAAAGTTTAATTTTCCTAGAAAAGATCAAACCTCCTTTTCCCCCTTTGGTGTTGGCATTTCGACGATGGACTTAACTTTGGCAGGATCAACCTTTATCCCTTTTTCATTGACTATAAACCCCAGCAGCTTCCTTGAAGATACTTCGAATGTGCATTTGGCAGGATTTAGCTTAAGCTGATACCTACAGAGGCGGTCAAACACCTTCCGCAGGTTGAACAGGTGGTCTTTCCACTGTTTGAACTTGACGATCATGTCATCCACATAGATTTCTATTTCTTGATGCATCATGTCATGGAATAAGGTTACCATGGCTTTTTGGTAGGTTGCCCCTACATTACGAAGTCTGAATGGCATGACTTTATAACAGTATACTCCCCAGGGGGTAATGAAAGCAGTCTTCTCCCGGTCCTCTTCAGCCAGCTTGATCTGATTATATCCTAAAAAACCATCCATGAAGGAAAACAGTCCATGACCGGCCGTGTTGTCAACAAGCAAGTCTATGTGTGGGAGAGGAAAATCATCCTTTGGACTGGCCCTGTTGAGGTCCTGAAAGTCAATACACATCCGCACCTTGCTATCTTTCTTAGGTACCGGGACAATATTAGCCAGCCATTGGGGATACTCTACTACTTGCTGGAACCCTACCTGAAGTTGTTTAATCACCTCCTCCTTGATCTTCAGGCTCCATTCAGGCTTCAATCTTCTTAGCTTTTGCTTAAAGGGTTTCATTTGCGGGTCCAAAGGTAATCTATGTTCCACAATGGATTCATCCAGCCCGGGCATGTCTTGATAGGACCACGCGAAAACATCCAAGTACGCACGCAATAGTTCCAGTAATTATTTGCGCTGCCATTGATTTAGGCCTGTACTGA
Source organism: Euryodendron excelsum (assembly GCA_033060915.1). Lineage (NCBI taxonomy): Eukaryota > Viridiplantae > Streptophyta > Magnoliopsida > Ericales > Pentaphylacaceae > Euryodendron > Euryodendron excelsum. The sequence continues at coordinate 24,326,867 of CM065383.1, read as the reverse complement.
TTCTAAGCTCTTTTAGGTCTCCTTCATTTCCCAAATTAACGGTTTCTGTTTCCTCAATGTTTGAGGTATTACGATTTTCATGTCTTTCTATTTGTTTCCATATTTCCTCTGGCACCTCTGAAAAATCTACATCTTCTTCAATTCCCAGTTGTTGGTAATCAAACTCGGTGTTCAAGTCATCATTTATCAGGATTGGCATTCTCTGGATTAGCTGAGTAAGATATCGGATGCAAGGGTCCCTGGCATGGAAAATAGTGTGCAATGAATCAAACAAGAAAGGAGTATTTTTCCATTAATAACCTGATTTTAAAAAGTTAAGACAAATAAATTAAAAGGACAAAGTTTGTTTATGGCAAATCAGTTGCTCCGGGATCTCGCTCTAGTGAGCTTTGTAACGAAACTTACGAGCACGGATGATGTCTTTGCTGGCCCAATTATGCAAATTTTCACCTGGCAGCATTGCTCGAATGGATCCGTCTTGAATTATTTCAATGTTGGTTGTCATGACGAGCGCTTCTTCTTGGACTTTTCTCTTCTTCTTATTTAATGTAGACATTCCTTTCCCCATGTCCAATTGCTTGAATTGATCTGAGAGTTCCACGTTAGCTTTCCTATCAGCCCTCTTCTTTTGCGCTGCTTCTATTTTCTCCTTTCTTGTGGATTCATATCCCAAACCAAAGGTGGGTTCAGCCGACGGTGTTTCTACAACTTAAGGTCTTCCTTGTAAACATCTCCCTAGGCCTTTGCCCGGATGAAAACCATTTGCTTTAAAGTACCATACTATCATCTGAGAATTCTTGGAATATTTTGGCTTCACTTAATCTTCTTTTTGTACAACAGTGATATATTCGAATGACTGAAAGCAAGAGGGTAGTTCAATGTCAGATGCAACCATATCAGCTTTGTATATAACAAGCTTCTTTTCAGCGAAAATAGAGATTAGCTTGGAGCCCACGATGAACTTGACTTTCTGATGAAGGCTAGAAGGAACTGCACCCGCCGAATGAATCCAAGGCCTTCCTAATAGCAAATTGTAGACAGCCGGAATGTGCAAGACTTGGAATTTAATTGTGAAGGTTACTGGTCCTATTCAACAGGCATTTCAATTTCCCGTATGGCTTCCCTTCGAGAACCATAAAAGGCATGAATGATCATACCACTATTTTTCAAGTAAGTTTGGTCCATTCCCAACCTTTCTAGGGTAGAATATGGGCACACATTTAAAGCCGACCCATTATCATTCAATACTTTGGCTACCATTTTTCCTCTTGTTTTTACAGCGATATGCAGAGCCCGGGTATGGCTTGTCCCATCAGTAGGAATCTCGTCATCAGAGAAGGTAATGATGTTTGGGGCCATGATAAGGCTCACCATGTTTTGTATGTTAACTGGCGTGAAACTCTTAGGCACGTGGGCATCCTTGAGGATTTTCATCAAAACCTCCCGGTGTACTTCAGAAGTGAGCAATAAACCCAACATCAAAATATGGGCTGGGGCTTTTATAAGTTGTTCCATAATGTCATAGTCGACCTTTCCTAGGGCTTTGGTGAATTCTGACATCTCTTGATCTGTCGGTTGGTTGGAGCATTCTCCCTCCTTATCCTTCCCTTTCCTTTTTCTTTCCACTTCAGCAGAGGTGTAGAGCCGCCCTGACCGAGTCATCCCTCCTATTTCTGCTACGGGCTCTCCAGTGCCCATATCAGGTGGGTAATTCCATGGGACGCTACGAAGACTGAGTACTGGTGGTTGGGTTGCAATGGGAAGAGTTATCCTTGGGCTTATGGGCAAAGGGATTACCACAAGTGAGGGGTTGGTGAGGACGGGTAAGGTGGTAGGTATAATTGGCTTCTTTGGCAAGGCTAAGGGTAGCTTTGATCCTACAACTCCTTGGATGTTGGTTTGAGGTTTAGGCCTAGCCATAGCGATCACAGGTTCCGGTCTAACCAATGGAGTAAGAACAAGGTAATGATAAGGGGGATTAGGTGAGGTTTCTACAGTTAGGTTTGTATCAGGTTGGTGAGATTGCATGGTTAAGATGGAATGACCTTAGTGTTCGGGCTCCTCTAGGGTATGAGTTGTCTCTTTTGTGATTATGGCAAGTGGATTGCGCAGGGCGCCTCTGCTAACATTCCTGCTTTCCAATGGTATGTTCTCCTGAAACTTGTGAACCATGGCCTTAACTATTATAGAAGATGTTGGACTAGTATTCATTACCTATAACAATGAAGACAACAGTTACAAATTAGAGTTTGGTTCTTGGAGAATTCTATGCAATGCATGCCCTAGGGTGCCCCTCTTTAGGAGGGAAACTAATCATGATGTATTGGCCCACTTTTGGAGATAGGGGATTTGCCCTTGTATGCGGATACCTTACCGTCAAGTAGGAACCTTCAGCCATCCATGCATTCATTCATAAAAGTAAAGAAGTACATTGAATTTTGGGATTAAGATACAAAAGAATTGAAATACATTTTCATAGGGGGAGGGGGAACATTTTCCTTTGGACTTCCACTTATCTACTTTTACAAAGGAAAACTCTAAACTACTCTTGAGTCTTCGGATTCGCCTTCCTTGGATTTGATGTCAAGGAGGTCGTTAAGAGACCTTGCTGATTAGTTGCCCCTTGTCTTCATGGCAATTCTATCTCCGTGAGCATAGAAGGATTGGGGCCCCTCTTATGGAATGGATTGGTATGCATGCTATAAGTCCTTAGGGTTACGTGGGAACCCTTAGGGTTTAGGTAGGTTTAATGCAAGAGAGAGTGACTTTGGTGTCACTCTCAATGGGTTGATCATATGCATGAGAATGCAGTGACTTGAGTTACTTGGAACTCTTGTCTTGACATGGGATATTGAATGCATGAACATGGATGCAAAGAGTGTAAGGAGAGAGAATGCAATAGCAAGGTAAATATGCATGCATGAGCAGTTAGACAGTCATTATAAAAGTAAGAATACAAGCATTATAACAACATGAATAAGCAGATGTGAATGAAAGCAAGAGCAGTCGCCCTTTCGTCCGTGGTTTTGAAAACAGTGCTCGTGTCTTAAATCCGGCAAAGGTTCGGCTATGCATGGTATCTATATGAGTATGAGGTTGAGGGTTGACTAATGTGTCCTAAAAAGGCTCGGTCCCCGGATCTTCAAACCTAGGCCCACTCCCAGAGGTGGTGCCATGATCGGTTGGTGATCCGAGCGGGGGAACCATCAAGAGGTCGTAGGCGAAGAAACTGACACAACATCTTGCCCACAACCAATATATCGTTCCCCCTTTCTAACTAGAAAGGATATATCAGGGTAAACTGCAAGTATGCAGAATGCAGGTGCACATGCAGTGTGTGTGTGATTTTTAAAAGTGGAGGAGAGAGCCTAACAACTCTCATTCATCCTGTTCATCACATTCATGCATAGCAGTTAATAAAATTTAAACAAAATGTATACCTAGAAAACAAAGATGCAAGTGTTAGTATGAGGATTGCAAACATAATACAAGGTAATATGAATAAATGCATGTTTTTTTGAAAACAATTTTTGAAAATTTGGTTTTGAAAATTTAAAGTGAATAGGATTGAACCAAGTTAATTGAAGACTCTACATGGGTGAAGGGTAAAGAAACATGACTACAGCCTAACCCTTTAAGTGTCCCCAGTGGAGTCGCCAGCTATCGCGCTCAAATTTTTTGCACTCGAGTAATACACACACAAGCGAGAAAAATACTGTACTCTTTTGTTAGAACTCACCCTCCTAGAAGAATGAGTACGACTAAGTTTGAATTGAAAATTGGTTTGAATTAAGGGTTTTTAGAAAACAATTTGGAGTCGCCACCTAACTTGATTAAGGTGAGTTAGGTTACCTAAAAACTAAGCATAATCTGAAAACTACACTTAGGGTTTTGGAAAACGATTTTGAAAATATCTCCTAAAGAAAGGGTTTTTAAGAAAAACAGGTTGTTTGGCAACCTTTAGAAACCATTTAAGCCTTTTTTGAAAAATAACTCCTTTTTGGTCTTTGAAATCAGTGATCTAGGTTCGGAGGTTGGTTACGTGTAGGGAAGACGCACTAAGCCATCATCCTACCCCGCCCTTTCAGTACTTACATGTCAATCTACTCAAGATTCACCTATGAGAGTCTTTAACTAACTAATGTTCAATCCTATCCCCTTTATAAAACAATGTTTGAAAAAGACATGATGCATGATATGCAAGTGCTAGAAAAGAATATTGAAAAATAGATTTGGAAAGAAATTGATTTGATTTTAAAAAAGATTTGAAAAGATATATTTGAAATTAGAAAGTTTGAAAAATTAGAAATAGAGATTTGGAAATAGAAATTTGAAATTGGAAGTTTGAAAATAGATTGGAGATTTGAAAAGATTATGGAATTTGAGATTTGAAAAATGTGGAGTTGGAGATTTGAAGAAAATTGTAGAATTAGAAATTTGAAAAAGATTGTGGAAATAGAAATTTGAAAAATGTTGTGGAATTTGAAATTTGAAAAATGTGGAGACCGCACCCATGAGGGTTGCCTACATATCCTTTTGGAGGAATCAGGTCAGTCGTAGTTCGGACAAGAGTCCGATTGAAAATAGAAGGTTGAATTGGAAGAAAGAGATTTTGATTGGAAAAAGGATTTGATTTGAACTTAGAATAGAAGATTGAAAATTGGAATTTAGAATTTTAGAATTGAAAAGATTAGATTTTGATTTGAAAAGATAGAACTTGGAAGAAAGATTTAGACTTATTTTGGGAAGATGAAGGTTTAGGAAACCTAGACTTAGGAAAGATGAGACTTAGGAAAGACTTGAGATTTAGAAAGATTTGAGTCGAATGTTGGACTTGGAAGATTAGGAAACTTGGAATTTAAGAAATATTCGGATTAGAAAAGTTTTGAAATAGAAGTGTGTCATTTTAGGAAAGTTTCGTTTTAGGAAAGTTTTGGTTTAGAAAAGTTTTGGAATTAGGAAAGTTTTGTTTTAAGAAAGGTTTCGAAATAGGGAAGTGTTGAATTTAGAAATGTTTTGAATTAGAAAAAGTTTAGTTTAAGAAAGGTTTAGAATTTGGAAAGTTTCAAGTTAAGAAAGTTTTGGATTTGGAAAGTTTAGAATTTTAGAAAGATTTTAAATTAGGAAAGATTTAGAAAATGTTTGAATTAAGAAAGTTTCAACTTAAGAAGGCTTTGAATTAAGAAAGTTTTGAGTTTAGAAAGCTTTGGATTTAGAAAGATTTGAAATTTAGAAAGTTTAAGATTTAGAAAGTTTTAGAGTTTTAGTTTTAGAAAATCTTGGGATTAGGAAAGGTCGAGTTTAGGAAAGATTTGAAAACTTAGATTTGAAAAGTTAAGATTTGAAAAGGGATAGAGTTAGGAAAGGGTTGAATTAGGAAAGATGTGGAAGTTAAGTTTTAAAATTTAGGAAAGATTTTATGTTCAAGTTTTGGAAACTTAAGATTTAGGATAGTGGAAGATTATGAATGATTTGAACTAGAAAAGATTTGGATTAGGAAGGGATTAGATTTTGTTTCTAAAAGAGAAGGTTTGATTTTGTTTCCAAAAACGGAGGATTGGATTTAGTTTCCTAAACAGGAGATTGGATTTGGTTTCCTAAAGGGAAGATTTGATTTGACAAGGATTTGGAAAAGGGAGTTTTAGAAACCTTAGATTTGGAAGTGTATAGTTTTGACGTATAAAATAGGTTTTGGAAACATGTATAGTTTTAATGTAGAAAACAAGAGGTGTTGGAAACCTAGGTTTTAAGGCACGTTTGAAAACCATGTTTTTGGAAAGAAAATTACGATTTCTGAATTGTTGGTTCTAGGGCTTGACTTGAACTTTAAGGAAAGTGTTTTTGGAAAATGTGTTTTTGGAAGGAAAATCCTAGAGGGGAGTTTTTAGAAGGAAAATTTTGGAAAGAGAGTTTTCTAGAAGGTATAAAAATGTCTCACTTTCCTAAAGCGGTTCTAACCATAAGAAGGTTAGAACCACTTTAGGAAAGTGGTTTTGAAAATAACAAGATTTGAAAATATGGACTATAAAAGTCACTTTAAATGTAACACTTTCCTAAAGCAACCCTAGCTATGGAAAGGCTAGAATCACCATAGGATTGTGATTTTGAAAACAAGTTTTTGAAAAGGAGATTTTGATGCAATTTTGAAAACAAATTTAATGCAAATTTTGAAAACGAGTTTGAAAACGATTTTTGAAAGATGCAAGATCATGATATACACAATGCAAATTTGGGGTCGTGAACATACAAGGTTAAGGCTTCACCACATAATCAAGGGAGCCGAACCCACATGGTCTTCGGTTAGACTAAAAGAAAGCCACTGACACGGTGACTCTCCAATAGTCCAATCTTACACATGGACCGGGAATACCCTTATTTCAAGCATGCAAAGAAAGAGGGGGAAAGAGATGGGGGATTAAAATAGAGAAAACTCAAGTGGGTTAGGAGAGAGAAGAGAGAGGGGGAAGTGCAGAAACGTAAAACAAAAACCTACCTTGTGTCTTGTTTATTTTGCGCGCCTTGCTTTTCTTTGGTCTTCGCTTCACTTCAATCTTGATCTTCGAGGGCTCGTCTTCGGTCTTCAAATCTTCGTAGTTGTAGCAATTCAAGTCTTCAATAGAGGTTTGGAGGCTAGTGTATAAGTGTGTAGGGGTGTGTATGAGTATATATGAGGCTTAGGGTTTGTGTATGGTGGCTAGGGTTTGGAAAACCTAAGGAAGCTAAGGTTTTGGGAGCATACGAGCTCTGTGTATTGAAAATTAGGGTTTTTAAACTAAGTTTGCGAACCTCTTTCATGCTAGAGGAGGCTTTATATTTATAGAGATGGGATAGACCTAGCACCTGTTGTAGTGGCGCTAGGCCAATTTTCCTCTTGGCGCCACTAGTAGTGGTGCCAGCCAGTTAGGAAAGTGTTTAGGTCGACAAGCAATGTATACTAGATTTGGGCACCTGTACTAGTGATTACCATGCAATTTTTAGCTTGGCTTCACTAGGAGTGACTCCGGAAAGTCCGGGAATGATTTGAAGAAGCCGGGAATGATCGGAAGGCTAGAAAAGAGCAGGAACACCTAGAATAGTGTCCCGGAGGTATTTGACTTGAAAAGTGAGGATAGGATGTGTCGGAAGGGTTGACTGGGCCTTTAGGGGCACAACGGTCAATCGGATTGGGAAGCTGCCGGGACGGACTCGGACTGCCCTGGAAGAAAACTTGAGATTTGGGAACATTATTCAGAATGTTCCCAAAGGTTTCCAGTTTGATACCCAGAGCCGGCGTGGTCGAAAAAGGTAGCCGGCCCACTTGGGGCAAAACGGTCATTTTGTACCGGGTTTGCCGGAACTGACTCGGAATGATTCGGAAAGGTAAAGGAAGGTTGAGAATACTATAAGAAGCAATCTTAGGAGGTTACCGGTTTGATACCTAAAGCTGGCATGGCTAGAAAAATGTGACGGGCCCACTAGGGGCAAAATAGTCATTTTGCACCGAGTTTGCCGGAATTGACTCGGAATGATCCGAAAAGATAGAGAAAGGTTGAGAATACTATAATAAGTATTCTCGGGAGGTTACCGGTTTGATACCCAGAGCCGGTATGGTCCCCGAGACGTTCGGATGCCTAGGGGCGAAATGGTCAGCTTAAGCGAAAAGTCTCGGAATTTGCCCGAAACTGACTAGAAGGCACCTAATCATGCCGGACTACTTTTAAGACAATCTTGGAAGGTTGGACCTACCGTTCTGAAGACTCTGGTGTGTTCTTGAGAAACGTGTTGGAAAAGGCCCAAGGGGCAGTTTGGTTATTTTTCACCGAAGTGGGCTAGCAGGCACTAGTGTTGACCTGGGTTTTGAGTGTTTCCACCATTCTGACGGCGGTCAAGTGATACGGGGGTTTGTTGGCAAGTCCTTATAGCGACCTGCTTGCGAGTATTTTTGCTACTCTAACGGTTGCGATGTTTACGAGTATTTTCGCTACTCTGACGGTTCGCGATCATTTTCGAGACTGCCTGATCTCGGGAAGCTGCTAAATGGACTTACCACCTGAGAATTAACTTTCTCAAAAGGCATGCCTAAATGGACATTTTTGCATTGGATGGCTAGCAGGCACCAAAGGTGGACCGTTCTACCATCTAGGGGACTTGGAGTCTCGTTCCGGTCAACAGGTTTAAAGGGACTTACCGTTTCAAAGAGATTTTCTATGAAAAATGCGCCAGACCGTCTCGAGGAATAAACTGTCTCGAGAGAGGGATTGGAATTGGAAAGGGGTCTTATCGTCTTCGAAAAGACGTGCATGATTTGGAATAAATTTACCATCTCGAGGAATCAACTGTCTCGAGAGAGGGATTGAAATTGGAAAGGGGCCTTATCATCTTCGGAAAGACGTGCCTGATTTGGAATTGAAAAGGGGACTTACCGTCTTCGGAAAGAAGTGCCAGATTGGAGTAGATTTACCGTCTTGAGGAATAAATTGTCTCGAGAGAGGGGTAGGAGTTGGAATTGGAAAGGACAATGCCCCTAAGGGCATTTTTGTCATTTTGGAAAGGACAAGTCTGGACGGAGTGTAGACTGCTGAGCGGTCAAAAATAGGATGCTTGCAGATGATTATTCTAGATTTACTTGGACTTACTTTCTTGCTCACAAAGAAGAAACTATATCTATGTTTGTCAAATTCTATAAAAGGGTTCAAAATGAAAAGGGTTTTGCCATATCTGCAATTAGAATAGACCATGGAAGAGAATTTGATTGCTCCCCATTTGAAACTTTCTATGATGAAAATGATTTTGAGCATAACTTTTCTGCTCCTAGAACTCCTTAGCAAAATGGTGTTATTGAAAGGAAAAACAAGAATTTGGAAGAGATGGTAAGAACCATGCTTTTTGAGAATGCTTTACCTAAATATTTTTGGGCTAAGGCAGTAAATACTGCCTGCCATGTTCTTAATAGAATTCTTGTTAGAAGACACCTGAAAAGACACCTTATGAGCTTTGGAAAGGGAGAAAGCCAAATATTTATTGTTTCCATGTTTTTGGTTGCAAATGTTTTATTCTGAACAATAACAAAGATAATCTAGGAAATTTTGATACAAAGTCTGATGAAGAAATTTTTCTTAGTTATTCTATGCATAGTAAAGCTTTTAGAGGTTTCAATAAAAGAACTTTGGTAGTTGAAGAATCCATTCATGTTACATTTGATGAAACTAACTCTCCTGCAAGCAAAAATGATGAAACAGATGAACCAGGTCCAAGTGCTAGCAATATAGATGAGTGCCAACACTTGGAGAAACTCTGGCAGGAAAAATCAGAGAAGCAAAATTTGAAGAAAAAGAACCAAGACCAACCATATCTCAGTAGCAAATAGAAGCGAATGAGGGGCTACCAAAAGAATGAAAATTCATACAAAACCATGCTCAAGATCAAATTCTTGGTGATCCATCAAAAGGAGTAAGGACCAAATCTTTCATTAGAAATCTGTGTGCACACTCTGCCTTCTTGTCACAAATAGAGCCAAAGACATTTCAAGAAGTTGAAATAGATGAATGCTGGAACAATGCTATGCAAAAAGAACTAAATTAGTTTAAAAGGAGCAAAGTATGGAACCAGGTGCCCAGACTTGAAGGATATCCAATTATAGGCACCAAATGGGTTTTAAAAAACAAGGTGGATGAAACTAGTACTATCATTAAAAATAAAGTAAGGTTAGTTACTCAAGGCTACAGTCCAGAGGAAGGTATTGACTATGATGAAACTTTTGCACCTGCTACTAGATTAGAAGCAATTAGAATGTTACTTGCATTTGCATGCTTTAAAACCTTTAAGCTTTATCAAATGGATGTCAAAAGTGCTTTCTTAAATGAGGTTATAAGTAAAGAAGTGTATGTTGAGCAACCACTAGGTTTTGAAAATGATAAGTTTCTTGATCATGTTTTCAGATTGTCCAAAGCATTGTATGGTTTAAAACAAGCACTCAGAGCTTGGTATGAAAGACTAAGCATCTTTCTATTGAAAAATGGTTTCACAAGAGGCAAAGTTGACACCACTTTATTTATCAAAAATAAAAATTCTGACATGCTTATTGTACAAATATATGTAGATGATATTATCTTTGAATCTACTAATGAAAATTTATGCAAGGAGTTTGCTAAGAGCATGAAGGGAAAATTTGAAATGAGCATGATGGGCGAGCTAACATTTTTTCTTGGACTGCAAATCAAGTAAGCAAGAGATGGAATCTTCACAAGTCAGTCCAAATACATCAAGGATTTGATCAAAAGATTTAATTTTGAAGATCTAAAATAGATTGGTACACCTATGAATGTGTCAACCAAATTGGAGGCAGATGATGCAGGTAAGTCCGTTGATACAAAGCTGTTTAGGAGCATGATAGGATCTTTTCTATACTTAACTATAGGTAGACTTGACATCATGTTTAGTGTGTGTATGTGTGCTAGATTTGAAGCTAATCCTAAGGAGTCACACCTCACTGCTGTAAAAAGAATTTTTAGATATTTAAAACAGACCTATAATCTTGGTATATGTCGCGTCCAGATTTTTCGCACTCAAGGAATACATACACAAGCGGGAAAAATACTGTACTCTCTTGTTAGAACTTACCCTCCTAGAAGATTGAGTGCGACTAGGTTTGAATTGAAAACAGATTTGAATAAAGGGCTTTTGGAAAAAGTTTGGAGTCGCCACCTAACTTGATTAAGGTGAGTTAGGTCACCCAAGAACTAAGCACAATCCGAAAACTACACTTCGGGTTTTTGAAAACAATTTTGAAAATACTTTCTCAAGAGAGGGTTTTTAAGAAAACAGGTTGTTTGGCAACCTTTGAAAAATATGTAAGCCCTTTTTGAAAATAAACTCCATTTTGGTCTTTCGAAAACAGTAATCTATGTTTGGAGGTTAGTTACGTATAGGGAAGACGCACTAAGCCGTCACCCTACCCCACCCTTGCGGTATTTACATGTCTATTTATTCTAAATTCACCTATGAGAGTCTTCAACTAACCAATGTTTAATCCTATCCACTTTAGAAAAAGAATGTTTAAAAACTATCATGATGCATGATATGCAAGTGCAAGAAAAGAGATTTGAAAAATAGACTTGGAAAGAAATTGATTTGATTTAAAAAAGAAATTTGAAAAGCTAGATTTGATTTTGAAAGGTTTTAGAAATTAGAAATAGAAATTTAAAAATAGATTTTTGGAATTGGAAACTTGTAAATAAATTATGGAGTTAGAAATTTTAAAAAGGTTGTAGAATTGGAGATTTGAAAGAAGTTGTGACCGCACCCATGAGGGTTGCCTATGTATCTTTTGGGAGGAATCAGGTCAGTCGTAGTTCGGACTAGAGTCCAATAGAAAATAGTAGATTGGATTCAAAAAAGAGTTTGATTTGAACTTGTTAGATTGGAAATTGGAAATTGGAAATTAGAATTGAAGGATTAGGAAATTGATTTGAAAAGATTGAGGTTTAGGAAACCTAGACTTAGGAGGATAGGATTTAGGAAAGACTTGAGATTTAAGAAAGATTTGACTCGAATGTTGGACTTGGAAGATTAGTAAAGATTGGATTTTGGAAGTGCTTGAATTAGGAAATGTTCGATTTATGAAAATTTCGTTTTAGGAAAGTTTCATTTTAGAAAAGGTTTCGAATTAGGAAAGTTTCATCTTACGAAAGTTTTGGATTAAGAAAGTTTTGAATTAGGGAAGTTATGAATTTGGAAAGTTTAGAATTTAGAAAGTGTTTGAGTTTTAGAAATTCTTGAAGTTAGGAAAGGTTTGAATTTAAGAAAGATTTGGAATCATAGATTTGGAAAGTTAAGATTTGGAAATGTATAGAATTAGGAAAATGTTGAATTATGAAAGATTTAGAAGTTTAAAGTTTAAGGAAAGATTTAAACGTTAAAGTTTTGGAAATGTAAGATTTAGGAAAGTATGAGATTAGGAAGGAGTGGATTTAGGAAAGATTTGGAGTTAGAAGGATGATGTTTTAGAAACCCTAGATTTGGAAGATTCTAGTTTTGACGTAGAAATAGGTTTCGGAAACTTAGGTTTTAAGGTAAGATTGAAAATCATGTTTTTGGTAAGAAAACTAGGGTTTCCTAATCGTGGGTTCTAGGGCTTGACTTGGGCTCTAAGAAAAGAGGTTTTTGGAAAGTGAGTATTTAGAAAGGAGATTTTTGGAAAGAGATCCCAGAGAGGAGTTTTTAGAAAGTGAATTTGAAAAAAAAGAGTTTTTGGAAGGGGATTTTTGGAAGGAGATTATTGGAAAGAGTTTTTAGGAAAGAGATTTAGGGAGAGAGTTTTCTAAGAAGGAAACCTAGGGAGTGTTTTTAGGAAAGAAATTTTGAAGAGAGCTTTTTGGAAAGGAGTTTGAAAAGAAATTTCGAAAAATAGATTTTTGGAGGGAGTTTTTGAAAACTATTTTGGAAAGGAATTTAAAGAGAGTTTATGGAAAGCATGTTGGAAAAGAGATTTTTAGGAGGAGATTTTTTAAAACAGATTTTTTAGAAAATATATAAAATATCTCACTTTCCTAAAGCAATTCTAACCATAAGAAGGTTAGAAACACTTTAAGATAGGGGTTTTGAAAACAACAATGTTTTGAAACTATAGACCATATTGATCACTTTTAATATAACACTTTCCTAAAGCAACCCTAGCCATGGAAAGGGTAGAATCACCTTAGGATTGTGAATTTAAAAATAAGTTTTGAAAAAAAAGATTTTGATGTAAGCTTTTGAAAACGAGTTTGAAAACGAATTTTGGAAGAATGTAAGATCATGATATGCACAATGCAAATTGGGGTCGTGAACATACAAGGTTAAGGCTTCACCACATAATCAAGGGGGCCGAACTCACGTGGTTTCCGGTTAGACTAAAAGAAAGCCCCCAACACGGTGACCCTCCAATAGCCTAATCCAACACATGGACCGGGGATTCTCTTGTTTCAAGCATACAACAGGAGGGGGGGGGGGGGGGGAAAGAAGATGTAAGCACCCCATTTTTGACCGCTCGGCAGTCTACACTCTGTCCGGACTTGTTTTCAAGTCGTTGTGGACATATTCCAATCGAAACCAATTCTCTAGGTCCAAATTCCATCTTTCCATCGCTTCGCGGGCCTGTCAGGCCTAAATAGAGGCAAAATGACTAAAACGCCCTTAGGGGCATTATTCTTTCTTATTCCAATTCCAATCCCTCACTCGAGACAGTTTATTCCTCGAGACGGTCCGAGTAGCAAAACTACTCACAAAACCGTTAGAGTGGCGAAAACACTCACAATCCAGGCACGTCTCCTCGGAGACGATAAGACCCCTTTCCAATCCCTCTCTCGAGACAGTTTATTCCTCGAGACGGTTCCAATCCAGGCACGTCTCTTCGGAGACGGTAAGACCCCTTTCCAATCCCACTCTCGAGACAGTTTATTCCTCGAGACGGTTCCAATCCAGGCACGTCTTTTCGAAGACGGTAAGACCCCTTTCCAATCCCTCTCTCGAGACAGTTTATTCCTCGAGACGGTCCGAGTAGCAAAACTACTCACAAAACCGTTACAGTGGCGGAAACACTCACAATCCAAGCACGTCTCCTCGGAGACGGTAAGACCCCTTTCCAATCCCACTCTCGAGACAGTTTATTCCTCGAGACAGTCCGAGTAGCAAAACTGCTCACAAAACCGTTAGAGTGGCGCAAACACTCACAATCCAAGCACGTCTCCTCGAAGACGATAAGACCCCTTTCCAATCCCTCTCTCGAGACAGTTTATTCCTCGAGACGGTCCGAGTAGCAAAACTACTCACAAAACCGTTACAGTGGCGGAAACACTCACAATCCAGGCACGTCTCCTCGGAGACGGTAAGACCCCTTTCCAATCCCACTCTCGAGACAGTTTATTCCTCGAGACGTAGCAAAACTGCTCACAAAACCGTTAGAGTGGCGCAAACACTCACAATCCAGGCACGTCTCCTCGGAGACGGTAAGACCCCTTTCCAATCCCTCTCTCGAGACAGTTTATTCTCGAGACGGTTCCAATCTAGGCACGTCTCTTCGGAGACGATAAGACCCCTTTTCAAATCCCTCTCGAGAGACAGTTTATTCCTCGAGGCGATCCGAGTAGTGAAACTACTCACCAAACCGTTAGAGTAGCGAAAATACTCACAAAACCGTTAGAGTAGCGGAAATACTCACAAATCATCAACCCCGTCTGAGTAGCAGAAATACTCCCAAATTATCAACCCCGTCCGAGTAGCGGAAATACTCACACATCATCAACCCCGTCCGAGTAGCGAAAATACTCACACCGTTAGAGTGGCGGAAACACTCAAAACCCAGGTCAACACCCGTGTCTGTTAGCTCACTTCGGTGAAGAATGACCAGACTGCCCTTAGGACCTTTTCCGAGATTTTTCGGTCAAGATGACCATTTTGCTCCTAAGCATCTGAATGCCCTGGGAACCACATTGGCTCTGGGTATCAAACCGGTAACCTCCTGAGACTACTTTTTATAGTGTTCTCAACCTCCCCTTACCTTTCCGGATCATTCCGAGTCAGTTCTGGCCAACCCGGTAAAAAATGACTGTTTTGCCCCTAGAGGGCCGGTCTCCTTCTTCGACCACACCGGCTCTGGGTATGAAACCGGTAATGACCCGAGAATACTTTTTATAGTGTTCTCAACCTCCCCTTACCTTTCCGGATCATTCCGAGTCATTTCCGGCCAACCCGGTACAAAATGACCGTTTTGCCCCTAGGGGGCCGGTCTCCTTTTCCGACCACGCCGGCTCTGGGAATCAAACCGGAAACCTCTGGGAACATTCTAAATAATGTTTCCCGATCCCAAGTCTTCTTCCCGGACAATCCGAGTCTGTCTCGGCAGTTTTCTAGTCCGATTGACCGTTTTGCCCCTAAAGGCCCGGTCAACCTTTCCGATAGATTTTGTCCTCACTTTTCAAGTCAAATACCTCCAGGTCACTATTTTAAGTGTTCCTGCTCCTTTCCGGCCTTTCGAGTCATTCCTAACTCCTCCAAATCATTTTCGGACTTTCCGGAGTCGCTCCCAGTGAAGCTAGGCTAAAAATTGCATGGTAGTCACTAGTACAGGTGCTCAAATCTAGTCAAAGATACGTTGCTTGCCAACCTTAAACCTTTCCTAATTGGCTGGCGCCACTACTAGTGGTGCCAAGCCAGAAAATGGCCTGGCGCCAGTCTAAAGTTTGCCCTAGCGCCACTGTAACAAGCGCCAGGTTTGTCCAACTTCTATAAATACAGAGCCTTATTCAACGTGAAAAGGGTCTGCAAACTTAACCTCAAAATCCTATATTTCGATATACAGAGCTCGAGCACCTCCAAAACCCTAGTTTCCTTAGGTTTCCCAAACCCTAGCCACCCTACACTAAACCCTAGCCTCTTATACACTTATACACTCCCCCATACACTCATACACTAGCCTTCAACCATCCTTTGAAGACTTGAAGAGCTGCAATCCAAAGCTTGAAGAGAACCCTTGAAGACTGAAGGTGAAAATCAAGACAAAGACCAAAGACCGAAGACTGCACGGTGCGCAAAATAAAGAAGACGTACGGTAGGCTTTCTCTTTAATTTTCTGTACTTTCCCCTCTCTCTTCTCTCTCCAACCCACTTGGGTTTTCTCTATTTTAATCTCCCATCTCTTTCCCCCCCTTTCTTTGCATGCTTGAAACAAGGGGATTCCCGGTCCATGTGTAAGATTGGGCTATTGGAGAGTCACCGTGTCGGGGGCTTTCTTCTAGTCTAACCAAAGACCACGTGGGTCCGGCCCCCTTGATTATGTGGTGAAGCCTTAACTTTGTATGTTCACGACCCCAAATTGCATTGTGCATATCATAGTCTTGCATATTCCAAAAACCGTTTTCAAAGTCGTTTTTCAAATCGTTTTCAAACTTGTTTTCAAAATTGCATCAAAATCTCTTTTTCAAAAACTTGTTTTCAAAACCACAATTCTAGGGTGATTCTAGCCTTTCCATGGCTAGGGTTGCTTTAGGAAAGTGTTACATTAAAAGGGACCTTTTTGGTCTATATTTTCAAATCTTATTGTTTTCCAAAACCATTTTCTTAAAGTGGTTCTAGCTTTCTTATGGCTAGAATCGCTTTAGGAAAGTGAGACATTTTCATACTTTCCAAAAACTCTCTCTTTAAAAATCTCTTCCTAAAAACCTCTTTTTCAACATACTTTCCTAAAGCTTTCCTCTCCAAAATTGTTTTAAAAAACTCCCCTCCAAAATCTATTTTTCAAAACCCCTTTTTCCAACTCCTTTCCAAAACTCTCTCTCCTAAAAATTCACTTTCCAAAAACGCTCCCTAAAAACCTTTCCAAAAACTCTCTTTTCCAAAATCTCCCTTCTAGAAATTCCCCTCTAGGATTTTCCTTCTAAAATCTAAGTTTCTAAAAACACACTTTCCAAAACTCCTTCTCTTTAAAATCTTTTTCCAAAAATTCTATCTTCAAATTCACTTTCCAAAAATTCGTCCCTAGGATTCCCCTTCTAGAAAACCTTCGTTTCCAAAAATGCATTTTTCAAAAATTCTTTCCTTAGAGCCCAAGTCAAGCCCTAGAACCCACCATTAGGAAACCCTAATTTTCTTTCCAAAAACATAGTTTTCAAACTTTGCCCCAAACCTACGTTTCCAAAACCTCTAGTTTTTACATCAAAACTATACATGTTTCCAAAACCTCTTTTCTACATCAAAACTATAATTTTCCAAACCTAGGGTTTCTAGAATCTCCTTTTCCAAATCCTTGCTAAATCCTATCTTCTCTTTAAGAAACCGAATTAAATCTTCCCGTTTAGGAAATTAGACCCAATCCTCCGTTTTTGGAAACAAAACCAAATCCAATCCCTCCCAAATCCAAATCTTTCCTAATTCAAATCCTTCCTAAACTTCCACTTTCCTAAACCTTAAGTTTCCAAAACTTGAACATAAAAATCTTTCCTAATTCAATCCTTTCCTAATTCTACATTCTTTTCAAATCTTAACTTTTCAAACCTAAGTTTTCAAACTCTTCCTAAACTCAAACCTTTCCTAATATCAAGATTTTCTAAAATTCAAACTCTAAAACTTTCTAAATCTTAAACTTTCTAAATTTCAAGTCTTTCTAAATTCTAAACTTTCTTAAACTTCAACATCTTCCTAAATCTAAGGTTTTTTTTTTTAAATTCAAAACTTTATTAATTCAAACATTTCCTAAACCGAAGACTTTCCTTCTTCAAACCTTTCCTAAAACAAAACTTTCTTATTTTCAAAACTTCCTTATTTTCAAAACTTTTCAAATTCAAAACTTCCCTTTTTCAAACATTCCAAAACTCAAAACTTTCTTAATTCAAAACTTTCCTAATTCTAACCTTTCCTAATTCCAAAACTTTCCTAAACCTAAAACTTTCCTAATTTCAAAACTTTCCTAAACCTAAAACTTTCATAGTCTCGAAACTTTTCCAAAAATGACACTTTCCTAATTCGAAACTTTCCTAATCTAAATTTTTTCTAAATTTCAAGTTTCCAAATCTTTCAAGATCTTTCCAAATCCAACATTCCAATCTGATCTTTCTTAATCTCAAGTCTTTCCTAGGTCTTCTATCTTTCCAAAGTCTAGGTTTCCCAAAACCAAGTCTTTCCAAAATCTATCTCTTCAAATCAAAGTCCAATCCTCTCAATTTCAATTTCCAATCTCCTCTTCTAATCTCAAATCAAATCCAATTTTCAATTCAATCTCTTTCTTCCAATCCAATCTCTCTTTTCAAGTCAATCTCTTTTCAATTGGACTCTGGTCCGAACTACGACTGACCTGATTCCCCCAAAGGGATACGTAGGCAACCTTCTTAGGTGCGGTCACAACACTTTCCAAACTTTCAATTCCACCCTCATGGGTGTGGTCTCTATATTTTCAAATCTCAAATTCTAATTTATTTTCAAAATTCCAATTTCAAAATTTCTATTTTCAAATTTCTATTTCCAAATTTTCAAACTTTCCAATTTCAATTCCATCTCTTCAAATCTATTTTCAAATCAAATCAATTTCAAATCAATCTTTTTCCAAATCTATTTTTCCATTCTCTTTCCTTGCACTTGCATATCATGCATCATGTTTTTCTAAACATTGTTTTCAAAGTGGATAGAATTGGCCAATACTTAGTTGAAGACTCTCATAGATGAATCTAGGGTAGATTGACATGTAGGTACCGAAAGGGCGGGGTAGGGTGATAGCTTAGTGCGTCTTCCCTACACGTAACCAACCTCTAAACCTAGATCACTGATTTCAAAGACCAAAAAGTAGTTATTGTTCTAAAAAGGGCTAAATGTTTTCCAAAGGTTGCCAAACAACTTGTTTTCTTAAAAACCTTCTCTTGAGGAGATATTTTCAAAATCGTTTTCCAAAACCCTGAGTGTAGTCTTCAGATTATTCTTAGTTTTTAGGTGACCTAACTCACCTTAATCAAGTTAGGTGGCGACTCCGAATCTTTTTCAAAAGCCCTTTATTCAAATCTATTTTCAATTCAAACCTAGTCGCACTCATTCTTCTAGGAGGGTGAGTTCTAACGAGAGAGTACAGTATTTTTCCTGCTTGGGTGAGTATTCCTCGAATGCGAAAAATCTGGATGCGACAGCTGGCGACTCTGCTGGGGAGACTTAGAGGGTTAGGCCGTAGTCATGTTTCTTTACCATTTACCCATGTAGAGTCTTCAATTAACTTGGTTCAATCTTATTCACTTTAAATCTTCAAAACCAAAATTTTAAAATTGTTTTCAAAAAGAAAAAACATGCATTTATTCATATCATCTTGTATTATGTTTGTCATCCACATACTAACACTTGCATCTTTGTTTTGTAGGTACGTTTTATGTTTAAATTTTATTAACTGCTTTGTATGAATGTGATGTACAGGATGAATGGGAGTTGTTGGGCCCTTTCCTCTACTTTTAAAAATCACACACACACTGCATGTGCACTTGCATTCTGCATACTTGCATACCCTGATATGTCCTTTCTAGTTAGAAAGGGGGAACGGTATATTGGTTGTGGGCAAGATGCTGTGCCAGTTTCTTCGCCTACGGCCTCTTGATGGTTCCCCCGCTCGGATCACCAACCGATCATGGCACCACCTCGGGGAGTGGGCCTTGGTTTGAAGATCTGGGGACCGAGCCTTTTTAGGACGCATTAGTCAACTCTCAACCTCATACTCATATAGACACCATGCATAGCCGAACCTCTGCAGGATTTAGGACACAAGCACCGTTTTCAAAATCACGGAGGAAAGGGCGACTGCTCTTACTTTCATTTATACTTATCTATTCTTGCTATTATAATGCTTGTATTTATACTGTTATAATGTCTGTCTAACTGTTCATGAATGCATGTTTACTTCAATTGTACTTTCTCTCTTTATACTTTTTGCATATTCATGTTCATGCATTCAATATTCCATGTCAAGACAAGAGTTCCAAGTAACTCAAGTCACTGCATTTTCATGCATATGATCAACCCATTGAGAGTGACACCAACGTTACTCTCCCTTGCATTAAACCTACCCAAACCCTAAGGGTTCCCATATGACCCTAAGGGACTCATTGCATGCATCTCAATCCATTCCATAAGAGGGGCCCCAATCCCTCTATGCTCACGGAGATAGGGTTGCCAAGAAGACAAGGGGTGATCAATCAACAAGGTCTCTCAGCGACCTCCTCGACATCAAATCCAAGGAAGGCGAATCCGAAGACTCAAGAGTAGTTTAGGGTTTCCCTTTGTAAAAATAGATAGGTGGAAGTCCAAAGAAAAATGTTCCCCCCTCCCCCTATTAAAATGTACTTCAATTCTTTTGTATTTCAAACTCAGAATTTAATGTACTTCTTTATTTTTATGAATGAATGCATGAATGGCTGAAGGTTCCCACCTGACGGTAAAGTGTCTGCATACAGGGGCAAACCCCCTATATCCAAAAGTGAGCCAATACATCATGTTTAGTTTCCCTCTTTAAAAAGGGGCACCTTAGAGCATGCATTGCATAAAGACTTGTCAAGGTCAAACATTGACTCTTCCCTTTTGTTGGTTTTAGGTACCTTCCCTCGTTCCCCAATCTTACAAGCATGGAATTGCTTACTCTTGATACTTTAACTCAGTTACTAGCAGAGACAAGAGGAGTCAAGCATAAGATGACCGAAATGGAAGGCATGCTTTCCTCACTCTTATCCCACACAACTCGAGAGCAAGCAGAGTCCTTGCAGGCCCAAACCTATGATGGACAAAAAAGGATGAAGAAGGAAGATCATGACTGTGCCGCCACCATTGCTTCCCAACGACCTCCCCGGACCGAGGGCCTTGCTCGAATGCCTTCCAAACCAACCCCTAACCAAACAAGGATTATATGACCTTTCCTTCAGATATCATCCCGACTCTTTTGGCCCTACCACTGAAAATGGTCCCATTTCGAAGCATAGAACCCGAAGCCCTTTCAATTCCCGAACCATCAACCCAGCTGCGACCTCACCAAAACGTGGTCCCCAATCATTAAAAACATCTGCAATACCTCCTCGGACTAGGCGAACAAGTGGGAAGAAGCGGACATTTACAAAACTCGCGTGCTCACAGACCGCAGTTTATTTTGGCCTCTTAGCAGCTGGGTATCTGAAACCTGTACCTGCTCGACCCCAGCCCAATCCCCTGCCTCATTATTTCAAATCTGTAGCAAGCTGTACGTATCATTCAGATAGCCAAGGACATGATACTGAAGATTGTTTGGCCCTCAAGCATAAGATTCAAGACCTGATAGATAACAAGATCATTGGGGTACGACCAGCAAATCCTTCTCCAAACAGCTCTGCAAACCCTCCACTGGACCATATTGTCAACATCATTACAAAGTTTGGTAACAACAAGGTTTGTTTTGCTGCATGCCAAGAGATATATTACAAGGACGGAAAGGAAATGGAATGCGAAGATGCCTGGTCACGATATAACCCCAATGAGATGCCGACCCCCGAAGACAAACTTGCATACGAGTCTGTGAAGAAAATTGATGAGGAACTGTCCAAACTCCATAATAAGAATCCCCAATTGTGTACACCTGAGGAGCATCGAGCCCCAATTGGAGGCCAGAGCAAAAAACCCCGGGCACGACCTATCGAGCTAGATGAATATGAATCGCCCGAGTGGTTTGTTAGAGAAACTCCAGAGCAAACAAATGAAGGCCAGACAATCAAGAAAGCTGACGATTACATCATCACCGCCAACTCACTTGGAACTCTGGGAGAAGCATCTACCTATCCTGCCTTAGCTGAAAATCTCAACCGTGGATGGAAGGCAGACGAGGGCACAGGCCCAAGACCTTACTAGAAATGGGTTCTTCGCATAAGCGTACAAGAGAGGGGTGGTCTCACCCACTTTCTTTCTATCCCTTTTACTTCTTGTCTTTAAATTAATGTTTACATTTTCTTATTGCCTAAGAACCTAATGCTTTTCGTAAAAATAATAATAATAATCAAATGACAGTCTTTTATTCCATTGCTGTTGTCTTGTCTTCCCTGTGAATAGTGACTACTTTCTACGCAAGGGGCATGGTTTGTCTTATAGAATGATCCAACTTGAAGGGATGATAGCATGAGTTAGCCACTCGCCAAATGATCAGCCTTCCACAGAGAGAGAGAATAAGGATGAGTGAGGATACTACCCAAAGGCAGCACTTGCAAGACTATGAGGCTAAGCGATGTGTGGCCAGTTTATCAAAATGAAAAGAAGCCATCTTTCATTCCCCCACATATAAAGAATAAATAACTAAACAAATGAATAAATGTGCTCATATTCCCTTTGCTTAACCCTTAGAGCCTTGCGGAAAGCGAAAATTTTCTTTGTCAACCCTGATCCAAGACTGTCCTCCCCACACTAGGGCAGACAATAGTTGAGAATTCTAGGGGTGGTGTCCACCTCTATCATGCTAGGATAGTGTTGAAAAACTCTATGGATCAAGCAATCTAATTCAAAGTGAAGAGAGGCTCTCATTTCATTTCCCATACAGTCAAAAGTAACCCATTGCCAAACCTGCTGAGCCACTTATCCTTTCTTAACAAAACCCCAACCTAGGGATCACCGCCCACACTGGGTATATTGAGATACCAAGGGAAAAGGGTTAAAGAATTGTTTCGTTTCACAAAAGAAAAGAAATAGAAAGAAAAAGTAAAAGAAAGGAGGTGCCAAGGGGCAAAAGGCCAAATAAAAAAAAAATCCTTTAAGGAAAGGTCTGAAGAAAATTATGATTGAGTTATCTTCAAAAGCATATAAGAAGAACAAATGAGAAAAAAGTTATGTCTATCTCAAAAAGGTATATAGAAAGGGTGAAAGAACAAGGTTATTTTCACCCTGAGAAATATATGGTCAAAAGCAAGAAGGAAATTTAAAGGTGATCCTAGGTTACAAGAAAACCCAGTAGAAACAATAGGTTTGAGCCTTTACCCTTTCTGGCAAAACCCCGAAACCATGACCTACATTACAATCCTATTAAAGTCCCCTCTAATTGAAAGCAGATTGCTTGATCTAAATGAGTTAGATACGCTGCCAAAGCTTAAAAAAAAAAAAAAAAAAAAAAAAGGATGCTAATCCTATTGAAAAACGGTTGAGGACAGTTTGAATCTAAACCTTGCTGAAAACAACATTGAATTTGAGCCTACATATCCCGTTGTTTCTAAAACCCCATAACCTAGCCTACATTACGGTCCTAAACAAAGTCTTCTCGGATTGAAATGACTGGCCACTTATCGCTTTGCCAAAGGTCAGGTAAGCTGTTGCTGAAACCCCGAGAGTCGAGAGTCTCAGCCCAATAACCCTATACACTAACCTTAAGATAGAAAGTGGGAGGCGGTCAAGAGGATGAGAAAGGTGCGAAGTGCTATCATCCGATCGAGGTAGGATTGAGCCAAAAGAGAGGCTAGACTCCCGAAGAGGAGGAAATTACCATTCCCAGGACTACAAGTCTAACAGCACCCTGTGTCATTCTATTGACCTATTTCAAACCTGTGCATATGTTAACAAAAAAAAAAAAAATCAGCATGGCCTTTGCACACAACTCCCTGTAGAAATAGAAGTCATCAGCATCAACTCATGTAATAAATATCTAACATCACCATACATCACATGCCTCTGATTATATGTATCTGTCGATCCGTGCATCTAAGTGCCATAAATATCCATCCTTATACAAAACTGTGTAAAATAAAGCTGTCTAACATCAATACATCTCAGGAACAAGGGGCAAAAGAGGATCAGAATCTCTACAAGGGGCATCTCTCACAGGTCGAAGTCAATATCATCTGGATCAAAATCCCCGAAACCCGACATCGGAGGAGGGGGGTAACTACTCGAAGCACCACCATCCTGCAAGGAAGATAGAACCAAAATCAGCCGCAAGCAAAAGGGACTAAGCAACAGCAGAGCAATAAAGAGCAAAGAAAGAATAACTTACCCCCCCACCACCCATCTGAGATAACCGAGCCGTCAGAGAAGCTACCTCGGCCTGGTACTGGTCCCTCTCCATCTGGTACCGATCTCTCTGGTCTCTCACAACAGTAAACTCGGCCTGGGGCACATATCCTCCAGCACGGCGCCATATGTCAACCACCTCCTGGCCAACAGCATACCCATCGACTACTACCTCAAACCGGGTGAAGGCACCAACCGAATGGGCTCCAAAGTGCGTAGCGTAATCCATATCCGGAGGGAGCAAGAACTCAGCACCTGGCTGACGCTCCTGATAAGGGATGGGCACTCCCGCCACCAGGGCTCCAAACATATACTCTGGCGGAGCCCTTGCTGATCGAAACTCCTCGTGAAACTGCTGCCAATGCCGCTCTCCAAGATAGGACTCCCAGGTGTCATCACTGAGAAAAGCAGCTCTCGATAAGGACAACGGGACCAGGTATCGGACTGTCTCGTAATGGACTGATCCAATGAAGGGCCGCCAGGTCACATCCCTCGCCTCAATCAGCTCTAGGTTAGCCCGGAGCGTCACGAAGTCAGTAATCTCCGATCGCTGGGCTACCCGGTCACGAGCCCACCTCAAAGCGCGAGGATAGAGATCATCCTCAACAACTGTGGGGCGACGCACTGGCAGGTACTCATAACTCCACCAGACAAGGAAGGGCCAAAAGCTAGTCATGCTGCCCCAACGAGAAGAAGTCCGAACCCGCATCGATCGAAGAAAGCAGCCAAAAGAAAAGGACCCCCAGTCCAACTCAGACAAAGCTCCCAGATCGGCTACTATACTCACCAAACGACACGGCACGAGTGACTTATTGTTGTTGCAGAAGTAGCTAAAGATGATGTACAACACAAGTCGCCGTCTCATGATGTCCCGCCAGGCAGGCGATGGCTTAGTAGCAAAAGTACGCTCACCCTGACTAATCCAAGAGACTAGGAAGGCAGAACGCTCAGGCTGAGGCAAATCCAACAGCAAACAAGCCTCGTCCCTGCTGACCGGGTGCAGGGTGATCCGCCGACCGACAAAGGAGAGTCCTGTAATAATCGCCCAATCTAAAGGAGTGGGGCCTAACTCGAAGCCGACAAAATGGAAGGTCCTAGTCTCCCCGAACCACCTCTCAACAAGTGCCAGTACCAAATGCCGGTTCAGGTGGTTAGCCTGTAATCCCATAAAGGCGCCAAACCCGATCTCTGCCAAGAAGGTGCGGTATGATGGGGCAGCCTGCTGCATGGTCACAAAAACCTGATAAACAGCCCCTCGGAAAGCTGTATGTACCCGCGGAGGTGGCAAATGCTATCTGGAATATACACTAGGATGATAGGCCAGATCCCCGAGAGCTGGGACATCTGGTATCTGCAAATCTCCCAAGTCGGCGTCTGTTTGCCTATGCTTGGAAGAAGCTCTCCCATAGCCGGTCACCTGGTCCCCAAGGCCCGGTACCTCCTCCTCGACGTCAACCTCCTCAGCAAAAGCCTGCTCAACTGGAGGAAAAGGGTCGACAGGTAGTCTACTCCCCTGTGTGCTCTGGTTGGATGAGGATCGTTCGGTGGATCGTCGACTACCTCTAGATTGACTAGAACCGCCAGCAGAATCGGTCCGGGCTGCCTTCCCCGAGCGGCGTCTCCTCTCGGAACCGTCACCACCTGTGTCTGCCATCTTGAAAAGGTAAGCCAAGGTAAGTGATGTTAATATACCATCCATACAGTTTAAATGACAGTAAAATAAAACAAACAAATAACACAAAACAAATAAAGGATTTTGAATAACAAATCAAAAGCAAAATTTTCACGCATCTTGATTTTCCAACTCCAAATCACGTCTCAAGGGTTCTCTGCCTTTTCCCTTCAAAAAGATTTTATTTCTAAAATTTTAACCAACTCTTTCCATAATTTCTAAAAATTTCAACAGAGTCCCGTTTAAAAATGGCCCCTACAACGCCCATGACATCAACACAAAACACGAAATATGCACCTTCCAACGCCACAATCACATAACAATGGCACCCATGCACACTTTTCAATTTTTTGAAATTTTCAAAACTCATGTTTTATTTTTCAAATAAATCAATGGTTTTCAAAAGGTTTCCAAAATTTTTCAAAATCACCTCAAATGTTTTCAAAATATTCCTACATTTTTCCAAATTTCAAACTTCAAAAATTTCATCAATTTCTTGAATTTTCTAACCTTTTCTAATTTTTTAAATATTTTTCTATTTTTCAAAAAATCAAAAATTCACCGAGTTTTCAAAAAATACGAAACTTCATACGGTTGTTAAATATATTTTTCTAAGGCACGTTGCATAAGAACATAGCCAGAAAACTCAATACCCATGCTTGTAGGAACAAATCCCCTATTCCTGCAGAAAACCCTCTTCGCATAATCATGAAAAGCCATTCAAATTCAATCAAACAACCATCAAAATGCAAAAACAACATCATCAAAGTGTTCAAAACATCAATTTCCACTATTCACATGATTCAAACGAAGTTCTACACATCAAAATCAACGAAATTTGAAAACTCACCTTTTGGAAGTTCTCCGGCAAAATCTTCTCCTTCGGCGACTTTTCCGGCGACGTGGTCTCCTTCTGGCAAACACCCATGGTCCCCAAGGAGTGCTCCTTCAATGTCCAAGACGGATTCCTCGCAATGCCTCACAAATTTGCAAAAAACTCATCAAATCCCGTGGGTGTTCGAACTAGAAATTTTCTGGTTTTAACTTTAAGCCTGGTGCCACTAGCAGAGGCGCCAGTTCATCTTTGTTAAAGGCGCCACTACTAGTGGCGCCAGTTATAAACCCTGGGCAGTTTTGCCCTTTTTCCCGCCAAAACTCATTTTCGAAGGCCTTTTTGGCCCGTTATCCGTTTTCGACCCCCGTTGTTGAAAGGTTTCCAATGTCCGTCCCTCCGACTGCCTCGTGGTCAACATGAGACTCTTACTCTTATCGTTTTCTGTCTTTGACAAGTAAAGACAGAAAAAGAGGGGCAGCTGTAAGCACCCCATTTTTGACCGCTCGGCAGTCTACACTCCGTCTGGACTTGTTTTCAAGACATTGTGGACATATTCCAATCGAAACCAATTCTCTAGGTCCAAATGCCATCTTTCCATCGCTTTGCGGCCCTGTCAGGCCCAAATAGAGGCAAAATGACCAAAACGCCCTTAGGGGCATTATTCTTTCTTATTCCAATTCCAATCCCTCTCTCGAGACAGTTTATTCCTCGAGACGGTCCGAGTAGCAAAACTACTCACAAAACCGTTAGAGTGGCGGAAACACTCACAATCCAAGCACGTCTCCTCGGAGACGGTAAAACCCCTTTCCAATCCCTCTCTCGAGACAGTTTATTCCTCGAGACGGTTCCAATCCAGGCACGTCTCTTCGGAGACGGTAAGACCCCTTTCCAATCCCACTCTCGAGACAGTTTATTCCTCGAGACGATCCGAGTAGCAAAACTGCTCACAAAACTGTTAGAGTGGCACAAACACTCACAATCCAGGCACGTCTCCTCGGAGACGGTAAGACCCCTTTCTAATCCCTCTCTCGAGACAGTTTATTCCTCGAGACGGTTCCAATCCAGGCACGTCTCTTCGGAGACGATAAGACCCTTTTTCAAATCCCTCTCTCGAGACACTTTATTCCTTGAGACGGTTCGAGTAGTGAAACTACTCACAAAACCGTTAGAGTAGTAGAAATACTCACAAATCATTAACCCCGTCCGAGTAGCGGAAATACTCCCAAATTATCAACCCCGTTCGAGTAGCGGAAATACTCACAAATCATCAACCCCGTCCGAGTAGCGGAAATACTCACACCATTAGAGTGGCGGAAACACTCAAAACCCAGGTCAACACCTGTGTCTGTTAGCTCACTTCGGTGAAGAATGACCAGACTGCCCTTAGGACCTTTTCCGAGATTTTCCGGTCAAGATGACCATTTTGCCCCTAAGCATCCGAATGCCCTGGGAACCACACCGGCTCTGGGTATCAAACCGGTAACCTCCTGAGACTACTTTTTATAGTGTTCTCAACCTCCCCTTACCTTTTCGGATCATTCCGAGTCAGTTCCGGCCAACCCGGTACAAAATGACCGTTTTGCCCCTAGAAGGCCGGTCTGCTTCTTCGACCACACCGGCTCTGGGTATCAAACCGGTAATGACACGAGAATACTTTTTATAGTGTTCTCAACCTCCCCTTACCTTTCCGGATCATTCCGAGTCAGCTCCGGCCAACCCGGTACAAAATGACCGTTTTGCCCCTAGTGGGCCGGTCTCCTTTTCCGACCACGCCGGCTCTGGGAATCAAACCAGCAACCTCTGGGAACATTCTAAATAATGTTTCTAGATCCCAAGTCTTCTTCTGGGACAATCCGAATCTGTCCCGGCAGTTTTCTGGTCCGATTGACCGTTTTGCCCCTAAAGGCCCGGTCAACCTTTCCGACAGATTTTGTCCTCACTTTTCAAGTCAAATACCTCCAGGACACTATTTTAAGTGTTCCTGCTCCTTTTCGGCCTTCCAGGTCATTCCCGACTCCTTCAAATCATTCTCGGACTTTTCGGAGTCGTTCCCAGTGAAGCCAGGCTAAAAATTGCTGGTAGTCACTAGTACAGGCGCCCAAATCTAGTCAAAGATACGTTGCTTGCCGACCTTAAACCTTTCCTAATTGGCTGGCACCACTAGTAGTGGCGCTAAGCCAGAAAATGGCCTGGCGCCACTCCTAGTGGCCCCAGTGTAAAGTTTGCCCTGGCGCCACTTCAACAGGCGCTAGGTTTGTCCAACTTCTATAAATACAGAGCCTTATTCAACGTGAAAAGGGTCTGTAAACTTAACCTAAAAATCCTATATTTCGATATACAGAGCTCGAGCACCTCCAAAACTCTAGTTTCCTTAGGTTTCCTAAACCCTAGCCACCCTACACTAAACCCTAGCCTCCTATATACTCATACACTAGCCTTCAACCATCCTTTGAAGACTTGAAGAGCTGCAATCCAAAGCTTGAAGACAACCTTTGAAGACTGAAGGCGAAAATGAAGACAAAGACCAAAGATCGAAGACTGCACGGCGCGCAAAATAAAGAAGACATACGGTAGGCTTTCTCTTTAATTTTCTGTACTTCCCCCTCTCTCTTCTCTCTCCAACCCACTTGGGTTTTCTCTATTTTAATCCCCCATCTCTTTCCCCCCCTTTCTTTGCATGCTTGAAACAATGGGACTCCCGGTCCATGTGTAGGATTGGGCTATTGGAGAGTCACCGTGTCGGAGGCTTTCTTCTAGTCTAACCAAAGACCACGTGGGTCCGGCCCCCTTGATTATGTGGTGAAGCCTTAACCTTGTATTTTCACGACCCCAAATTGCATTGTGCATATCATAGTCTTGCATCTTCCAAAAACCGTTTTCAAAGTCGTTTTTCAAATCGTTTTCAAACTTGTTTTCAAAATTGCATCAAAATCTCTTTTTCAAAAACTTGTTTTCAAAACCACAATTCTAGGGTGATTCTAGCCTTTCCATGGCTAGGGTTGCTTTAGGAAAGTGTTACATTAAAAGGGACCTTTTTGGTCTATATTTTCAAATCTTATTGTTTTCCACAACCATTTTCTTAAAGTGGTTCTAGCTTTCTTATGGCTAGAATCGTTTTAGGAAAGTGAGACGTTTTCATACTTTCCAAAAACTCTCTCTTTAAAAATCTCTTCCTAAAAACCTCTTTTTCAACATACTTTCCTAAAGCTTTCCTCTCCAAAATTGTTTTAAAAAACTCCCCTCCAAAATCTATTTTTCAAAACCCCCTTTTCCAACTCCTTTCCAAAACTCTCTCTTCTAAAAATTCACTTTCCAAAAACGCTTCCAAAAACTCTCTCTTCCAAAATCTCCCTTCTAGAAATTCCCCTCTAGGATTTTCCTTCTAAAATCTACGTTTCTAAAAACACACTTTCCAAAACTCCTTCTCTTTAAAATCTTTTTCCAAAAATTCTATCTTCAAATTCACTTTCCAAAAATTCGTCCCTAGGATTCCCCTTCTAGAAAACCTACGTTTCCAAAAACGCATTTTTCAAAAACTCTTTCCTTAGAGCCCAAGTCAAGCCCTAGAACCCACCATTAGGAAACGCTAATTTTCATTCCAAAAACATGGTTTTCAAACTTTGCCCCAAACCTAGGTTTCCAAAACCTCTAGTTTTTACATCCAAACTATACATGTTTCCAAAACCTCTTTTCTACATCAAAACTATAATTTTTCAAACCTAGGGTTTCTAGAATCTCCTTTTCCAAATCCTTGCTAAATCCTATCTTCTCTTTAGGAAACCGAATTAAATCTTCCCGTTTAGGAAATTAGACCCAATCCTCCGTTTTTGGAAACAAAACCAAATCCAATCCCTCCCAAATCCAAATCTTTCCTAATTCAAATCCTTCCTAAACTTCCACTTTCCTAAACCTTAAGTTTCCAAAACTTGAACATAAAAATCTTTCCTAATTCAATCCTTTCCTAATTCTACCTTCTTTTCAAATCTTAACTTTTCAAACCTAAGTTTTCAAACTCTTCCTAAACTCAAACCTTTCCTAATTTCAAGATTTTCTAAAATTCAAACTCTAAAACTTTCTAAATCTTAAACTTTCTAAATTTCAAGTCTTTCTAAATTCTAAACTTTCTTAAACTTCAACATCTTCCTAAATCTAAGGTTTTTTTTTTTTTTTAAATTCAAAACTTTATTAATTCAAACATTTCTTAAACCGAAGACTTTCCTTTTTCAAACCTTTCCTAAAACAAAACTTTCTTATTTTCAAAACTTCCTTGTTTTCAAAGCTTTCCAAATTCAAAACTTCCCCTTTTCAAACATTCCAAAACTCAAAACTTTCTTAATTCAAAACTTTCCTAATTCTAACCTTTCCTAATTCCAAAACTTTCCTAAACCTAAAACTTTCCTAATTTCAAAACTTTCCTAAACCTAAAATTTTCCTAATTCTAACCTTTCCTAATTCCAAAACTTTCCTAAACCTAAAACTTTCCTAATTTCAAAACTTTCCTAAACCTAAAACTTTCCTAGTCTCGAAACTTTTCCAAAAATGACACTTTCCTAATTCGAAACTTTCCTAATCTAAATTTTTCCTAAATTTCAAGTTTCCAAATCTTTCAAGATCTTTCCAAATCCAACATTCCAATCTGATCTTTCTTAATCTCAAGTCTTTCCTAGGTCTCCTATCTTTCCAAAGTCTAGGTTTCCTAAAACCAAGTCTTTCCAAAATCTATCTCTTCAAATCAAAGTCCAACCCTCTCAATTTCAATTTTCAATCTCCTCTTCTAATCTCAAATCAAATCCAATTTTCAATTCAATCTCTTTCTTCCAATCCAACCTCTTTTCAAGTCAATCTCTTTTCAATCGGACTCCGGTCCGAACTACGACTGACCTGATTCCCCCAAAGGGATACGTAGGCAACCTTCATAGGTGCGGTCACAACACTTTTCAAACTTTCAATTCCACCCTCATGTGTGTGGTCTCTATATTTTCAAATCTCAAATTCCAATTTATTTTCAAAATTTCAATTTCAAAATTTCAATTTTCAAATTTCTATTTACAAATTTTCAAACTTTCCAATTTCTATTCCATCTCTTCAAATCTATTTTCAAATCAAATCAATTTCAAATCAATCTTTTTCCAAATCTATTTTTCCATTCTCTTTCCTTGCACTTGCATATCATACATCATGTTTTTCTAAACATTGTTTTCAAAGTGGATAGGATTGGCCAATACTTAGTTGAAGACTCTCATAGATGAATCTAGGGTAGATTGACATGTAGGTACCGAAAGGGCGGGGTAGGGTGATAGCTTAGTGCGTCTTCCCTACACGTAACCAACCTCTGAACCTAGATCACTGATTTCAAAGACCAAAAAGGAGTTATTTTTCTAAAAATGGCTAAATGTTCTCCTAAGGTTGCCAAACAACTTGTTTTCTTAAAAACCCTCTCTTGAGGAGATATCTTCAAAATCGTTTTCCAAAACCCTAAGTGTAGTCTTCGGATTATTCCTAGTTTTTAGGTGACCTAACTCACCTTAATCAAGTTAGGTGGCGACTCCGAATCTTTTTCAAAAGCTCTTTATTCAAATCTATTTTCAATTCAAACCTAGTCGCACTCATTCTTCTAGGAGGGTGAGTTCTAACGAGATAGTACAGTATTTTTCCTACTTGGGTGAGTATTCCTCGAGTGCGAAAAATCTGGGCGCAACAGAAGATGAGGGATTAAAATATTAGAAAACCCAAGTGGGTTCAGAGGGAGAATAGAGGAGGGAAGATGTGTAAACGTAAATATGAAGCCTACCTTGTGTCTTCTTTATTTTGCTTAGCTTTGCGTGCTTTGCTTTGCTTGTCTTGCTTCGGTCTTCATTTCAGTCTTCAAGAGTTTGTCTTCAATCTTCAAAGCTTCGTAGTTACAGTAATCTAAGCCTTCAATGGAGGGTTTGAGGCTGGTGTATGAGTGTATGAGAGTGTATAAGTGTATATGAGGCTACGGTTTGTGTATGGAGGCTAGGGTTTGGAAACCCCAAAGGAGATTAGGGTTTTGGGAGGCTACGAGCTCTATATATTGATGAGTAGGGTTTTTAGACTGAGTTTGCGGATCTCTTTCACGCTGGAGGAGGCTATGTATTTATGGAGGAAAAAATGACTTGGCGCCTGTTGTAGTGGCGTCAGGCCAAAAATCCTAGTGGCGCTAGGCTAAATATTGGCTTGGCGCCACTACTAGTGGCGCTAGCCAGTTAGGAAAGTTTTAAGGTCGCCAAGCAACATATCTTGAGGAGATTTGGGTGCCTATCCTAGTGACCACTATGCAATTTTTAGCCTAGCTTCACTAAGAGTGATTCTGGAAGGTCCAGGAAGGATTTAAGGGACCGGGAATGACCCGGAAGGCCGAAAAAGGGCAGGAACCCTTAGAATAAGGTCCTGGGGGTAATGGACTTGAAAAAAGATGTCAGGGTTTGTTTGGAAGGGTTGACCGGGCCATTAGGGGTAAAATGGTTAATCAAGCCGGAAAGCTGCCGGGACGAACTCAGAATGTCCTGGAAGAAGACTCGAGATTTTGAAACATTATTTAGAATATTCCCAAAGGCTACCGGTTTGATACCCAGAGCCGGTGTGGTCGAAAAAGGCGACCGGCCCACTAGGGGCAAAACAGTCATTCGCACCGGGTTTGCTAAAACTGACTCGGAATGATCCGAAAAGATAATGGAAGGTTGAGAATATTATAGGTAGCATTCCCGCGAGGTTACTGGTTTGATACTTAGAGCCAGTGTGGTCCCTGGGGCACTTGGATGCCTAGGGGCAAATTGGTCATCTTAATCGAAAAGTCTCGAAATTGGCTCGAAACTGACTAGAGAGCACCTAATCATGCTAAATCATCTGTGGGATGATCTTGGAAGGGTGGACTTACCGTTCTGAGGACTTAGGTACTTCCTCGAGAAACGTGTTGAAAAATGACCCTAAAGGCAGTTTGTTCATTTTTCACAGAAGTGGGCTAGCAGGCATTGGTGTTGACCTAGATTTTGAGTGGTTTCGCCACTTTGACGGCAGTCTTGTGATACAGGGTTTGTTGGCAATTCCCTATATCGACCTGTTTGCGAGTATTTCCACTACTCTAACGGTTGCGATGTTTGCCAATACTTCCACTACTCTGACGGTTCGCGATCATTCCTGAGACTCCTGATCTTAGGAAGTTGCTAAAAGGACTTAGTGCCTGAGAAGTCAACTTTCTCGGAAGGCATGCCAAAACGAACATTTCTGCATTGGCGGGCTAGCAGGTGCCAAAGGTGGACCGTTCTACCATATCGGGGACTTGGGGTCTCTGTCTAGTCGATAGGTTTGAAGGGATTTACCGTTCCGAAGAAACTTTCTTCAGAAAATGCACTGAAAAGGATAAACTTACCGTCTCGAGGAATAAACTTTCTCGAGAAATAAACTTTCTCGAGAGAGGAATTGGAAAGGGGACTTACCGTCTTCGGAAAGACGTGCCTACGGGATTGAAAAGGGACTTACCATCTTCGGGAAGACGCGCCTATTGGAATGGGAAAGGGGACTTACCGTCTTTGGAAAGACGCACCTGATTCGAAATTGGATCAAA
Organism: Euryodendron excelsum; assembly: GCA_033060915.1. NCBI lineage: Eukaryota > Viridiplantae > Streptophyta > Magnoliopsida > Ericales > Pentaphylacaceae > Euryodendron > Euryodendron excelsum. The sequence goes on along the minus strand of CM065383.1, from coordinate 24,293,294 downwards.
CAATGCCCCCTAAGGGCATTTTGGTCATTTTGTTTCTATTTGGGCCTGGTGGGCCCGCGAAATGATGAATTGACGGGATTAGACTTGGAAAGTTAATTTAGATTGGGAATATGTCAACGTTGACTTGAATACAAGTATGGACGGACTATAGACTGCTGAGCGGTCAAAAATAGGGTGCTTACAGTATATGGTACCCATATGGTACATCATTTGAACTTGTTGGATACACTGATGCAGATTATGTTGGAAGTATAACTGATCGAAAAAGCACTAGTGGTGCATGCCAATTTCTTGGAAACATGATCGTGTCATGGTCTAGCAAGAAACTGAATTCAGTGGCCCTCTTAACTGCAGAAGCTGAGTACATAGCTGCTGGTAGCTACTGTGCTCAGGTTCTGTGGATTAAAAATCAACTCGAAGACTATGGATTTACCTATGACCATATCCCTATCAGATGTGACAACACCAGTGCAATAAATCTGACCAAGAACCCTATTTAACACTCCAGAACCAAACACATTGAGATTAGACACCATTTTATTAGAGATCATACACAAAAAGGTGACGTCAATCTGGAGTTTGTCAGCACTGATCATCAGTTGGTTGACATTTTTACTAAACCTCTAAATGAAGATAGATTTTGCATGATTCGAAGAGAACTTGGTATGTGCATTCTTGTTTGATAAATGTTATGTGTTATTATTTATTTCTGTTATATGGGTTTCTTTCACAATTTGAATCATCTTAATTTAAGTGTTGTTTGAGGATACATAAGTGTCGCCAATATTGGTTGGTGCCATCAATCACTGATTTTATGTTGAAAATTTCATATGGTCATTACATTGGCAGCACCTATAAAAAGTGCAACACTTTTGCGTACTTAAAACTGTTGGGTCTCCGCTTATAAATAATTAAAGCCCTAGATTGCCAGCCCACTTTGACATTTTAGTTTTCCTTGTTTTGAAGATAATCGTTCCCTCCGCTTTTCAAATCCTCAAAACCACCTACCCATACTTCTATTCAAACCTCATTCCAACCAAAATTCCTCAAGAAGCACTTGTAGCAGCAAAAATCAAAGGATGGCAGTGATTTCTCAAGATCCAAGCGCTGAACAAATGGTAACTGCTCCTCTCGTCACTAATCAAGGAACGAAAAGGAAAATCAGAAAAGAAAAGGGAGAATCAAGCAAAATGGGAGAGGTATCAAAGAAATGAAGAAGGGATGACAAAGGAAAGGCTGTGGAAGAAGAAGTATCAGACCTCGATGTTCTAAAAAAGGATCCCTACTTTAATTGGGTCTCACTAAAAGAAAGGTACAGAACTTCTTTCTATACTAGAAAAGTTATAAAAGGTAGATTTATTGATTTCAACTTTTTTGAGGTGATGGGGATTAACTTTAGGGAGAAATTTTCTTGCCTGGGTTGGTTAGAAATGGCTAGTTTGAAAGAAAAAGTGTATACAGTACTGGCGAGGCATTTCTATGCCAATCTTAAGCCATCCATAAGTAACCCCAACAGATTGACTAGTTTTGTAAAAGCAGTAAAGATTAAACTCAGTGGAAATGTTTTAGAAAATATTTTATGTCTTCCTAGGACCGGCATTGAGAATCAACCTAAGAATCCAAAAGAGGTATTCCTTGTGAATTTGGGGAAAGAGGTACGAAGCAAGAAAAGAAGAACCATAACCTCTGATGAGCTCTCTCTAGAACTCAAAATAGTTCATCACTTCCTTAATATTTGCCTGGCTCCAAGGAGTGGCAGATTTGATTATATTTCTGAAATTGAGTTGCTTGTATTGTGGTGTTATGCTAGTAAAGACAAGAAACCTCACATGACCATAATCCTTTTAGCCAAAATGCGAGTAGCCTCCACTCATAAGACCAGTGGCCTACCATATGGTATGGCTATTACTAGAATTTTCAAACATTTTGGAGTTGAGCTTACTGAAGAAAATGGAGAAGTTGTGAAGGAAAGACAAGATGGGATAAATGAGTCAACTCTAAAGAGTATGAGGTATGAGAAAAATGCTGAGACAGATCAATAGGTTAGAAAGAAGGATAGTCACCCCCTCTACTGCCTCATCTTCACAGGCAGAACCAAAAGAACCTGAAGGTTTTGACTTTGAAACCAAAATGGTTGGGCTGACGCATCAATTTGATTCCAAACTTGGTAAGTGCTTGACCGTGGTTGAGAATCTGAAGACAAAGGTGAGACAACTATCCAAAGAAGTGAAAAATATCAAGTTGGAGATCAATGAGGCTATTCCGAAAGCCTTGAAGGAAGAAAATTCCCTTGCCTCTGACAAGGTAACCTTTTCTGAAAAAGAGGTGTCTGGTGAAAAGGAATCTAAAGAAGAAGCTACTGTAGAAAAGGAACTCAGTGAGGAAGAAATAGAGAAAGGAAAAGACTAGAAAGCTGCAGAACCAGACCAAGGACCAGAGGTGGTAGCTACAGAGTTGGAGAAACAACCAGATGTGGAGAGAGAGGTTGAAGACACAGTTGCTGAGCAGCCTGAAAAGAGTGAGACAGACAAGCAAGAGCCAGCACTTGAGCCTTCTGAAGTCCCAAATAAAGGGAAAGCACCTGCTACAAGTGCTGACCCCTCTATATCTCCTTCCTCTTTTTCTCCTCCCTCCAAACCCAGATACAACTAACGAGCCCAAAAGAAAGTACCTTTCCATCCTATCACCAAAGCTTATGGCCTTAGAGACCGACCTGGCAATGGTGTCTCTAACACCCCTAATAACCCTTTTATTGCGTGACCCTGCATTGCACTTTAGTTTTTATGTTGACTACCTAAAACTCTATAATTTTGTTTTGTTTTGGATATTGCTAGCCATGGACCAGTTTGTCAGACAGTTTATTTATGGTTCAATGCACTCTTTATATTTTTGTTCCTATTATTTGCGTGATTCTTGCATGCTTATTTCATATTTGACTGTTCAATACTTGCTTTACTATTATTTGACTGCTTACTACAGACTTCTTCACCCTTTACTTATTTAATGTTGGAATGATTGCTTCCCTCTCAATAACTTTAATTCCATTTAAACATTTTTTGCTATTGTACCTGTCAAAATTTCTTCTTACAGTCTTATTGATTACTTGAGAAAAAGGGGGAGAACTGTACTGAGTCCTGATTTGACTTGTTAAATCAGTGTGATTGCTGAATAGAGAAACATTCTCTATTAAAGGGGAGGATAATGTCTCTCTATTATCATATTTTTTTTATGTTTAAAGAAGATTTGGCCATCATCAAAAAGGGGGAGATTGTTGACCCAAGGGATGATCTCCATAGCTAGTAATTGATTTTGATGATCACAAAACCTAGTCATTATGATCTAATGTGTTTAACTTTAAGTGTGCAATTTAGTCTAATTATGGGCAATCATAAATTGTGAAGTATCATAGAAGATCTTGTTAGCACCACATAAGAGTGCCAACACCATAAAGGGCATATGAGCAGTTTGTGAGAAATTAAGTCAATTCTGTTAGTGCCAGAGTCTCAACCAAATTGATGACACCTGCATAGAAAGAAATGAGATTTGGATATGGATATGGGTAATGACATCTATGGCCAACTCATTTACAATGAAGACATTCGATCCTCATTTTTGTTCCACTAAAAGAAATATGCAAGCTTGAACATGTCATCCTTAAAAGCATTATGAAGGGAACTCAAACAAGAAGTATGTCGAGATTGATGCCAATGCAGAAGATTGATAACACCTGACAGAGTGAAAAGATTTCACCGCACAAGTAGATTGTTGACTTCTAATGGGTTGATGAACCAAGGTCCACAAAATTTTAAAAATATCTAAGATGTTTGGAAAGCTATCAAGAAGATCAATAGAGTCCAAACATGTTCACACCATCGAAGATTGTTTGACAAAGGGGATATGTTAAGGTTTATGGAAAGCAATAGTAGTTGCAGTAGAGAACAAGATTACTGACATCAACCAAGATTGCTGACAATCTTAATAAAAGGCATATGGCAAAAGAAACAGGGAGACAAATTGACAGAACAAGCTAAAGATTGCTGATAACTATGTGGAAGAACTAACTATAAAAGAAGTAGAAATAAAGATTGGAAGCATGAAGTGAAGTTCATTAATAACATCGTTGAAGAGCAACGTTAAATGCAGTGGCAAGCCGAGATTGGTGATACTAGAAAAACGATTGCTAACAATCTTGGTAAACAATTATATCGAAAGGAACCGGGAGTCAGATTGGTAACACCATTAGAAGATTGCTGACAATCTCGGTAGGAAACGAAAATTCGCTCTAACGGTCAGATTTTTCAAAACTGTCCTAGATGTTCGTGCATGTAATGCACCTCCAATGGCTCTAACGACTATTTTTTGTGAGTGACTATAAATATATGAGTTCAAACTCATTTATAGGTAAGAGACAAGGATCTTAAAGTACAAAAATCCAAAAGCCCTAAATCTTCCTCATTCTTTGCAACTGTCATTTTCCGAGAGGAATTATTGAGCTATAAATTGCATTATCTTCACTTCTAAGAGTGACACTAATTATATTGTAACCTCTTTACATCCGAAAAGGTTATTATAAACCCTGAGAGCTTGAGTGTAGCTTGATAACATTCTTGTAAAATCGAGAGCTTGGTTTGAAGTTTTTCGGTGGGAAGGATTTAGAGTAAATCCTTGTATGTAATAGTGAGCTAGGCACTTGAAGAAACTAGCAGCTGTGTAAAGAGAAGACTACATAGTGAAACACCCTCGAGGGATCGAGGAAGAGAGGACGTAGGCAAGGATTGAGCCGAACCTCTATAAATCTCTTGTTCTCTGCTTCCTATTGATTGCGTGTGTGTGAGTGTTGGCTACTGATTGACTGTGCATGTTATCTTTATTTGTTAGCAATCTTAGTTCATATTTGCATCACCTATTGTTTGTCATTATTTAAACAAGGGTTGATTTTGATTTTCCAAAAAATCTTGCTATTTTTTAAAAAATCCCAATTCATCCCCCCTCTTGGGACTATCTTTGACCCAACAGCTATGGCATGTATAAGACAAGCATGGTACTCATCGATCTCGCTCATATGAGAAGTGTAGAGAAAGAGATCACACGCAACATGGTTTAGCATCCGAAAAACATCCGTAAGCTCTTTTTTGCTTGAGGAGACTAGCAGGACCAGGGGGCCAATTGCCTCTAGAGGAGAGGAGAAGCTGGGCCAAAGAATTCAACGTAAGCCCAGTGTGAGTAGGAGGATATGGGAAATCGGTGATAATAGGACGAGTGATGTGGTGAAAAATGCAAATATCGGTGATAGAAAAAGTTAGAGGCACCCCACGCACATACGACTGCAAGGAACCAACCTCGTTGTTGGGAGCATGAATATTCACATAAAATTCTCAAACAAGCTCCTGACTAGCCAACCCGTTACAGATAGCTAGACGCTTCCAACCCCACTTAGAGAAGTAGGTATTGATACATGTCTTAGAGAACTTATCAAGGATAACTCCCCGAGAGATAAACACCGTTCGGGAGGAAAAAGAATGATTATACCAAGACTCAGCCTCAAAGGTGGGTCTAAACTGAGACACTTTAAGGGAAGAAGAGACTCCCCCTCGATGTGACAACGCGACACTAGAGGTGCTAGAGTGAAGGTGCTTGCTCGGGGAACGAGGAGTAGACTAAGTGCGCGGGGAACTAGAGCCAGACCATTTGCTCGAGAAACCTGAGGTACGGCGAGAAGGAGGGGTATGTGGCCTTTTCCGTTTTTGAGGTGAAGGAATCATAATGCACTCCCACTCATAGGAATTAGAACCACCCAAGCAGATGCGCTAGTCCAATAATGATTGGTGCAAGCAAGACCCAAAAAAAATAAAAATAGAGCAAATAATCCAAAACATGGTTGACGCACCGGTCACCGTGACTAGGTTAGGAAGAACCTTAGAAAAGCGCACACACAGGACAAATCAAGGGCAACAGTGCCTCACAGACCGATGATTTGCACCACACAACCAGAAAATCACAACCCCAGAACCCTGATTAACGGCGGCGCACAAGAAACCCCCAAAATCGAAACCCTAAGGCAGAGAAACGCCCCCAAACCCTTCTGGAAGATGAAATGAAGAGAGGAGAGGAAGATTACCTCAAAGACGACCCATATAGCATGACCAAGAAGGAGGAGAAGGAGCTCACTGGATCAAGGAGGAATAGGCACCCACGATCGCTAGAGGTCATAGGTTCGAAGAGGGAAGGAAGGCGACAACAAGGAAAAATTAAAAAAGGAACAGTCGTTGGGGAGATAAATAGTGCCCTGACAAGTCTACTTCGCAGGAGCAAGATCTAGTAACATCTCGCGAGATCACCTGACTAAGAAAAACAACCAGAACAATAGGAGAACCCACCTAACCAAGGCCTCAATAATCTACACATTTAAAATACAACCAATGAAGATAAAGAAGACTTAAACATGAAAAAATTAACATCAAGATAGATCAAGACTGGCATGCTAGCAACTCAAGACACACAAAAATGATAAGAACCATACTACCAATTATGAAACGTGATGCAGGTCCATCAAAAGATCAATGAGAATATGGACCCTAGAACAAAATCATGGCAGTGTTCATCATGGAAGCTTTCCTCTTAGACAATAATGTATTCGAAGTCAAACCACCATGTTATCACAATAATGAATTTTAACCATGAAATCTATTTATTAAAAATCACTCTTCTGATCAACCTTTGAAGTTCCAACCCTATCTCTCCAGCCTTTAAGCGTAATAGACAATCGAGGGATGGTGGCTTTCACACATGTGAGCAGGTAGCCATCTCCTCTTACCACATAGCAAGGGTAGCTTCTCACAAACTCACAGGTATCCCTTCCCACCCAAACATATTTTTTTTTAGTTTTTTTTTTTATGAAAAGGTATACATGCCCAAGGTCAATCGAGGCATTCCTGACTAAAAGAAGACAACCGTGATGAGGTCCGTAAAATGATCACAAACGGTCGGACTCCATATTCTAAGAGATCTTAAGAGGACAACATCAAATAAACATGAATTATAAGCATGGCTGGAATCACCAATGATGCATGAATCAGAAATGCACAATCCAAGATACACACAAGATTCAATTTATGTCATGTTCATGCCTCTAACAATTCATAGGAAGTATTTTAAATAGATGACAAGGGGAACCAAATGTAGGTCACACAAAGGACACACACAGACACACCACGAAACAAAAAAAAAAAAAAAAAACAAAAAAAAAAACAAAACAAAACAAAAAAAAAAAACGAAGACAGGCTTGAGATAAGATGAAGTAGGAATCGTGCTCAAGCCTAGACCCCAGCAAGACACACTACTCGAGAGAGCACACTCTTAGGGATTTCTATAGAAATTCAAACCTAAGAGTGTCAAGGGGTTTAGTGAAGAGATCAACAAGTTATTTCTCAGTGGAAATATGCTTAAGAGTGTCATGACATTCGGTTCAAGGCCACAATCACACAACATCTGTTTCATCCATAAGAGTCGAGCAGAACAGCTTCCAACAGCTATGTACTTTGCCTCAGCCGTGGACAAAGAGATGGCATTATGCTTTTTACTATGCCGAGCAACAAGGTTATTGCCTACATAAAAACACTCACTAAAGGTGCTCTTACAATCATCAGTAGACCCTGCCCAATCTGTATCAGTATAGCCTGCAATATCTGTATTAGTGTTCAAGGTAAAGCAAATACCATGCCCAATAGTACCACTGACATATTTAATAATTCTTTTAACCACAAACAAGTGCGATTCTTTGGGACATGCCTGGAAACAAGCACAAACACCAACACTAAAAGCAATGCCAGGTCTACTAAGCAGTTAAGTAAAGGAGACTACCAATCATGTTTCTATACAAGGTTTGACCTACATCCTTGCCTGAAGCATCTTTACTAAGCTTAAGACTAGTACTCATGGGAGTCCTAGCATGCTTAGTGTTTTGTAAACTAAATTTCTTCACTAGGTCTTTAGCATATTTAGACTAAGAGATAAAAATCCCTTGATCCATCTATTTAACTTGCAACTTTAGGAAGTAATTTAGTTCACCCATCATGCTCATTTCAAATTGACTTTTCATATGTTCAGAAAAATTATGAGCAAGCTTTTCAGAAGTAGAACCAAACACAATATCATCCACATAGATTTGAGTAATAAGAATCTGTTTTGATTCTTTCTTTATGAACAAAGTTTTATTAACTCCCCCTGGAGTGAATCCAGACTCTAGAAAAAAGGTAGTCAATCTCTCATATTAAGCTCGAGGAGCATGTTTCAACCCATACAAAGCTTTCTTGAGCTTATACACATAGTCAGGATGCTTAGGGTCATCAAACCCTTTGGGTTGTTTAATATAGGCTTCTTCTTAAAGGATACCATTTAGAAAAGCACTTTTCACATTCATCTGATGAAGTCTAAAGCCTAGATAACAAGCAATGGCAAGCAAGATGCAAATAGACTCCAATCTTGCAACAGGGGCAAAGGTCTCATCAAAGTTTATTCCTTCAATTTGAGTGTATCCTTAAGCTACTAGTCTAGCTTTATTTCTAGTGATAGTGCCATACTCATCAGATTTGTTCTTAAATATCCACTTGGTCCCTATCACATTCATATTATGGGGTCTAGGCACAAGAGTCCAAACATCATTACGTACAAATTGACTCAACTTTACATGCATAGCAGTAACCCAATGCTCATCAGTCGAGGCTTCTTTCACATTTTTTTGGTTCAAATGAAGAGGTGTAGCATAGGTAGTTTACCTCATTTCTTACCTGACACCTTGTCTTCATCGGCTTTGTGACGTTTCCAATCACTTGATCCAAAGGATGATTTAGTTTCACTCTGGATGATGGCTCTAGGATGTTGTTAGGCCCATCTTTGGAGTTGGTCAAGGAGGTCACAACATCATCCCTCTTCTTGTTATTTTCCTTTTCCAAATTTCCAGAAGATACACTATTTGAATCACAGTCATCATCAAGTGCAATGTCAGTATGAACTAAAGAATCATCAATAACCACATTTATCGATTCCATAATAGTAAGAGTACACAAGTTATAAACACTATAAGCTCTACTATTGATGGAATATCCAAGAAAGATACCTTCATCGCTCCGAGTGTCAAATTTACCCAGATGCTCTCTATCCCTCAAGATATAGCATTTGCTCCCAAACGCTCTAAAGTATTTCACATTAGGCTTCTTACCTTTCCATAGTTCATATGGTGTTTATTTTGTACCAATTCTCACATAGACTCGGTTTGCAATGTAGCATGCAGTATTCACCGCCTCAGCCCAGAGTTTCTATGAAACCTTCTTACCATGAAGCATAACTCTGGCCATTTCCTGGATCACTTTATTCTTTCTCTCCACCACACTATTCTGTTGTAGTGTTTTTGGAGTAGAAAACTCATGTTTTATGCCCTGCTCATCACAAAAATTAGTAAACTCAGAATTCTCAAATTCCTTACCATGGTCAGTACGTATTCTGGGAATGCATCTGATTTTTGTGCCCTTCTCTACCTGCATTTTCAGACATAAGGCTTTAAACACATAAAAGGTGTCAAATTTTTCTCGAGTAAAATCAACCCATGAAAACCTAAAAAAATCATCGACAACCACAAAAATATATTTCTTTCCTCCAATACTCTTTATCTGAGAAGGACCCATAAGGTTCATATGCACAAGTTCTAAGGGTTTGGATGTAGTAATCTGCTTGACTTTCTTATGTGTAGACTTAATTTGCTTCCCCAATAGGCATGGTCCACACACACAGTTTGTGGTTCTTCCAAGTTTTGGAATTCCACGAATAAGTTCAGTCTAGAGAGATCGCTAAAGTTAACATGGCCCAATCTTTGATGCCACAGCTTAGTCTCGTCCAGTTTAGCAAAATTCCAAATTATACCACTCTCAAAGGTGATCCTATAGCAGCTGTCAGGAGTACCCACATCTTTCATCACACAAGTACGCTCTTTATAAAAAATAGAGCATTCAGTTTTGGAAAACTATACTTGGTGTTATGCATCACATAACTGACTAATGCTTATGAGATTAGCCTTTAAGCCCTCAACTAGCAGAATGTCATCAAGGTTTGGTAACCCTTGAGATTTTATATTCCCTTTTCCTACAACTCTGGAGGTGCTGCCATCACCAAAGGTTTCTAGACCTCCATCACATTTAGTCACAGTGTCAAAATACCCTTTATTTCCACACATGTGCCTTGAGCAACCATTGTCTAGGTACCACACATGAGAGTTATGAGCTTTTAGGGCAGTATAGACAATAAATCCTCTCAGGTCAGTTTTCCTTATCAATACAGTCTTAGGATTAGCACTTGGATGCTTTAGATGAGACTGTCAGTTAGGCTTTTGACCTTTCCTTGAGATATGTTTAGTCACAGATCTTGCCATATAGTTTCCATAGTATTGAGGTTGAGCATGTCTTTGAAAATTCTGATTTGTAAAATTCCTTTGCTCAGTCAACACGTGGAATCTATTAGACATCTGACTGTTATATGATCTACCTGGATATTGAAAATTACGAGTTTGAACATATTCCATAGGTAATCCATACAATTTATGACATTGTGGCCTAATGTGACCTCTTATACCATGGTGATGACAGATAGGAACAACATAAGAAAAGTTACCTTGATTTTGACGAGTGTTATACCTTTCTTTGGGAACAAATTTGATGGGCTTGTTGTACTGATGTTGCTTTGACTTGGATGGTTTAGCCTCATACCAATACCACGCATATCCCACGAATATTTCTGATCCAAGCACACTTTCTCTACCGTGGATGTACTTGCTTGTACTTCTTGAAGGTCAAATTAGACTTAGTGAGATCAGCCTCTAGTTTCTGATTTTTTTCTTTAAAAGCCTTCTTAAAATCTTCTCCCTCAAATGCATTCTTCTAAAAAAACTTCACTTTGTCTGATAGGGTTACTCAATGTTTTCTCAACTGACTTATTTTGATTTGAGCATCATCATTCACCCTTTTTAAAGAGACAACTTCTTCTAAAGCCTTTTTAAACTTTTTACCCAATTTGACATTCACATTGGTGAGTTTGTAGGACTGCTTGTACAATTGATCATAAGCTCGCTACAGTTCACTTTTATCTTCATCATCTGATTCATCCTCATTTCCCTTGAGAGATCCCACTGTACCATTTGATTCCTCAAATTTTCCAATTTAGAAATTTTAGAAGAAGTCTCAATTACTTCAGAAGCTAGTGCCATGTGCCGCGCCCAGATTTTTCGTACTCAAGGAATACACACACAAGCGGGAAAAATAGTGTACTATCTCGTTAGAACTCATATTCCTAGAAGAATGAGTGCGACTAGGTTTGAATTGAAAATTAATTTGAATATAGGGCTTTCGGAAAACATTTGGAGTCGCCACTTAACTTGATTAAGGTGAGTTAGGTCACCTAAAAACTAAGCACAATCCGAAGACTACACTTAGGGTTTTTAAAACAATTTTGAAAATACTTCCTTAAGAGAGGGTTTTTAAGAAAACAGGTTGTTTGGCAACCTTTGAAAAATATTTAAGCCTTTTTTTGAAAATAAACTCTATTTTGGTCTTTCGAAAACAGTGATCCTAGGTTCGGAGGTTGGTTACGTATAGAGAAGACGCACTAAGCCATCACCCTACCCTGCCCTAGTGGTATCTACATGTCTATTCACCCTAGATTCACCTAATAAAGCCTTCGATTAACAAATGTCCACTTTGAAAAGAATTTTTAAAAGAATGATGCATGATATGCAAGCGCAAGAAAAGAGAGTTTGAAAATAGATTTAGAAATGAAAGGAACTTGATTTGAATTGAAAAGATAGATTTGATTTTGAAAGAAAGTTTTAGAGATTGGAAATAGAGATTTGGAAATAGAAATTTAGAATTAGAAGTTTGAAAATAGTTATGGAATTGGAGATTTGAAAAAGGTTGTGACCGCACCCATGAGGGTTGCCTACCTATCCTTTTTGAGGAATCAGATCAGTCGTAGTTTGGACAACAGTTTGATAGAAAATAGAAGATTTGATATAGAAGAAGAAATTGAATTTGAATTTGGATTTGATTTGAATTTAAAATAGAAGATTGGAATTTGGAATTGAAAAGATTGGACTTTGATTTGGAAGGATAGAGCTTGGAAGAAGGACTTGGACTTGTTTTGGAAAGATTGAGGTTTAGAAAACCTAGACTTAGGAAAGATGGGATTTAGGAAAAGCTTGAGTTTTAAGAAAGATTTGACTCAAAAGTTGGACTTGAAAGATTAGGGAAGTTAGAATTTAGGAAAGATTCGAGTTAGGTAAGATTAGAATAGGAAAAGTTTTGAAATAAGAAAGGTTTGGAAATATGAAAGGCTTTATTTTAAGAAAGTATTGGAATTGGAAAGTAGATTTTTGGAGAGAGTTTTTAGAAAGAAATTTAGAAAAGGAGATTGAAGAGAGTTCTCAAAAAGTGTATTGAAAAAGAGATTTTTAGAAAGAGAGACTCTAACCATAAAAACATCTCACTTTCCTAAAGCGACTGTAACCATAAGAAGGTTAGAACCACTTTAAGATAGTGGTTTTAAAAACAACAAGGATTTGAAAATATGGACCATATTGGTCACTTTAAATGTAACACTTTCCTAAAAGAACCATAACCATGGAAAGGATAGAATCACCTTAGGATTGTGATTTGAAAACAATTTTGGAAAAAGAAGATTTTGATGCAAGTTTGAAAACAATTTTAAAAACGAATTTTGGAGAGATGCAAAATCATGATATGCACAATGCAAGTTGGGGTCGTGGACATACAAGGTAAAAGGCTTCAACACATAATCAAGGGGGCCGAACCCACGTGGTTTCTGGTTAGACTAAAAGAAAGCCCCCGACACGGTGACTTCCAATAGCCTAATCCTACACATGGACCAGGAAGTCCCTTGTTTCAAGCATGCAAGAAAGGGGGGGAAGAAAATGGGGGATTAAAATAGAAGAAAATCCAAGTGGGTTCGGAGGGAAAAGAGAGAGGGGGAAGATGCGTAAACTTAAATAGAGAGCCTACCTTGTCTCTTCTTTATTTTGCTTTGCTTTTCGCGCTTTGTTTTTCTTGCTTTGCTATGGTCTTCACTTCAGTCTTCATCTTGATCTTCGGGAACTTGTCTTGATCTTCGAGAGCTTCGGGTTGCAGCACTTCAAGTCTTCAATGGAGGCTCTGGAGGCTAATTTATGAGTGTATATGAGTGTATGGGAGTATGTGAGGGCTAGGGTTTGTGTATGGAGGTTAGGGTTTAGGGAACCTAAAGAAAACTAGGGTTTAAGGAGGCTACGAGCTCTGTATATTGAAGAGTAGGGTTTTTAGACTGAGTTTTCGAACCACTTTCACGCTGGAGGAGGCTCTGTATTTATAGAGAGAAGAATGACTTGGTGCCTATTGTAGTGGTGCCATGCAAAATTTCCTTCTAGGGCCACTAGAAGTGGCGCCAACGACTTAGGAAAGTTTTAAGGTCGGCAAGCAACGTATCTTCAAAAGATTTGGGCGCCTGTACTAGTGACTACCATGTAATTTTTAGCTTGGTTTCACTAAGAGTGGCTCTAGAAGGTCCGGGAATGATTTAAAGAAGTCGGGAATGACCCAGAAGGCCAGAAAGGGACAAGAACCCTTATAATACAGTCCTAGAGGTATTAGACTTGAAAAATGATGACAAGATATATTGGAAGGGTCAACCAGGCCATTAGGGGTAGAAGGATTAACTGGATCGAAAAACTACTAGGATGGACTCGAAATGTCTTGGAAGAAGACTCGAGGTTTGGAAACATTACTTAGAATGTCCCAGGAGGTTACCAGTTCGTTACCCAGAGCTAGTGCGATCGGAAAAGGTGACTGGCCCACTAGGGGTAAAACAATCATCTTACATCGGGTTTGCAGGAATTGACTCGAAAAGATCCGGAAAGATAAAAGAAGGTCGCGAATACTATAAGAAGCATTCCCGGGAGGTTACCAGTTTGATATCCAAAGCCGGTGTAGTTCCCGGGGTGTTCGGATGCCTATGGGCAAAATGGTCATCTTGAGCGGAAAGTCTCAGAATTGGCTCGAAACTGACCAGAAGGCACCTCATCATGCCGATCGTCTTTGGGACGATCCTAGAAAGGTGGACTTGTCGTTCTGAGGACTTAGGTACTTTCTTGAGAAACGTGTCAAAAATGGCTCTAATGGCAGTTTGGTCATTTTTCACTTAAGTGGGCTAGCAGGCACCGGTGTTGACCTGGGTTTTGAGTGTTTCCGCCACTCTGACGGCGATCCTGTGATATAGGGGTTTGTTGGCAATTCCCTATATCGACCTATTTACGAGTACTTTCGCTACTCTGAGAGTTGCGATGTTTACGAGTACTTCCGTTACACTATCGATTCGCGATCATTCCTAAGACTACCTGATCTCGAGAAGCTGTTAAATGGACTTAGCACCTGAGGAATCAACTTTCTCAAAAGGCGTGCCAAAATGGACATTTCTGCATTGGCGAGCTAACAGGCACCAAAGGTGGACCATTCTACCATCTCGAGGACTTGGGGTCTTGTCCCAGTCGACGGGTTTAGAGGGACTTACCGTTCCGAAGTGTTCACTCGAAAACGTGCAGGATTGGAGGGTCTTACGACCTTGAGAAATCAACTTTTGTCGACAGGCATGCCGGATTTAATTGGAATTAGAATTGGAAAGGTGATTTACCGTCTTTGGAAAGACGTGCCTATTGAAATTGGACCGAACAATGCCCCCAAGAGCATTTTGGTCATTTCGCCTCTATTTGGGCCCGACGGGCCCGCGAAGCGTTGGATTGACTAGATTAGACTTGAAAAGTTGATTTAGATTGGAATACATCCATATTGACTTGAATACAAGTCTGGATGGACTGGAGACTACCGAGCGGGTAAAAATAGGGTGCTTACAGTTGCCCCTCTTTTTATGTCTTTGCTTGTCGAAGATAGAAAATGATAGAGTAAGAGTCCCATGTTGATCGCGAGGTGGTTGGAGAGACGGACTTTAGAAATTTTTCAAAAATAGGAGTTTAGAAATGGATATTGGGCCCAAAAGGCCTTTGAAATTGAGTTTTGGCGGGAAAAAAGGCAAAGTTGCTCGGAATTAGCAACTGGCGCCATTTGCAGTGGCGCTTTTGGAGGAAATGGCTTGGCGCCACTGCTAGTGGCACCGGGCCTGGGATCAAATCCAGCATTTGCTGGTTCGACGCGGCTGCGGGTATTGAAGGTTTTTTGTAAAACCGAGAGGCATTGCAAGGAAACCGACTTGGACATTTAAGGAGGGCTTCTTGGAGAGCACGAGAGATTGCCGAAAGTAAGCCACGTCGCCAAAAAAGTCGCCGGAAGAGAAGTTTTTGCCGGAGAACTCGCAGAGGAGAGTTTTTGAGTTTATGTTGATTTTTAGGTGTAGAATTCCGTTTGAACCATGTGAGTAGTGAAAATTAATGTTTTGATATGTTTCGAACACTGTGGTGAAGTTATTTTTGTGTTTTGATATTTGTTTGATTGAATGTGAGTGATTTTTCATGATTATGTGAAGAAGGTTTCTGCAAGAATTCAAGGTTTGTTCCTATATGCTTGGGTGTTCAGCTTTTAGGCTAGATCTTTATACTGTGTGCGTTAGACAAATGTGTTTAAAGCCGTATGAAGTTTCGTGATTTTTTGAAAAGTCAGTGAATTTTTGATTTTTTAAAAAATAGAAAATTACTTGAAAAATTAAGAAAATTTAGGAGATTGATGAAATTTTAGAGTTTAAAATTTAGAAAAATTTGGGAATATTTTAGAAAACTTTTGAAATGATTTTGAGAAATTTTAAGACACCTTTGGAAACTGTTAACTTATCAAAAAAGAAAACATGCGTTTTGAAAAATTCGAACATTTGAAGATTATGCGCGGGTGTTGATGTTATGTGATTATGACGCTGTGAAGTGTATGATTTATGTTTTGTGTTGATGTGATAGGCGTTTAGGGACCATTTTTAAACGAACATCAGTCGAAATTTTTAGAAATTAGGAAAGAGTTGGAAAAGTTTTGGAATAAAATCTTTTTGAAGGAAAAAGACAGAAAACCCTTGAAATTTTAGAAAACTTGTTTTGACTCGAAGTTGACAAATCAAAATGTGTAGGAGATTCATTTTGATGTGGAAGATTAAAATCAAAATGTGTAGGAAATTCATTTTGACTCGAAACTTGACCTTTTAAATCAAAATGTGTAGAAAATTCATTTTGACTTGGAATTTTAAAATCAAAATGTGTAGGAAATTCATTTTGACTTAATACAGGATTGATTTAAAATCAAAATGTATAGGAAATTCATTTGACTTAGAATTTGAAAATTTTTTTATGTTATTTTATTATCTTCTGTTTGTTTTGATTATTTATTTTATTATTATTATTTTTATCTGTATATATCGTATATTAACACCTCTTATCTTGGCTTACCTTTTCAGGATGTCGGACGTGGGTGATGATGGTTCCGAAAGAAGACATCGCTTTGGGAAAGTGGCCCGTACAAATTCTGTTAGCAGCTCCAGTCAATTCAGGGGTAGTCGGTGATCTACTGGACATGCGTCGTCTAGTCAGAGTGGACGGGGGAGTAGGCCACCTGTCGACCCATTTCCTCCTGTTGAGTAGGCCTTTACGAAAGAGATTGGTGTTGAGGAGGAGGTATCGAGTCTTGGGGATCAGGTGACTAGTTATGGGAGAGCCTCCTCTAGACAAATACATATAGATGCTAATTTGGGCGACCTGAAGATACCAGACATCCTGCCGCTCAGGGATCTTGCTTATCATGCCAGTGTATCTTCTAGCCAGCATTTGCCCCCTCTGTGAGTACACACAGCTTTTAGAGGGGCTGTTCATCAAGTCTTTATGACCATGCAGCAGGCTGCTCCATCATATCGCGCTTTCTTGGCTGAGATCGGGTTCAGAGCTTTCATGGGATTACAAGCTAACCGCCTGAACAGACACCTTGCACTAGTGTTAATCGCTAGGTGGTTTGGAGAGACTGGGACCTTTCATTTTGTTGGCTTTGAGTTGGGTCCTACCCCCTTGGATTGGGCCATCATCACGGGCCTTTCCTTCGTTGGTCAGCGGATCACCTTGCAGTCGGTTAGCAAGAACGATGCGTGCATTCTATTGGACTTGCCTCTTCCTGAGCATTCTGCTTTCCCAGTTTCTTGGCTCAATTGGGATGACAGTACCTTTGTTGCTAAGCCATCCCCTGCTCGGTGTGACATCATGAGGCGGCGACTTGTTTTGTATATCATTTTCAGCTGCTTTTGTAACAACAACAAGTTGCTCGTGCCTTTTCATTTGGTGAGCATAGTAGCTAATCTTGGGGCTTTATCTAAGCTGGATTGGAAGTCCTTCTCCTTTGGCTGCTTCCTTCGATCGATGTGGGTCCAGACTTCTTCCTGTTGGGGCAGCATGACTAGTTTCTAGAACTTTCTTGTCTGGCGGAGTTATGAGTACCTACCTGTTCGTTGTCCCACGATTATTGAGGATGACTTATATCCTCGTGCTTTGAGGTGAGCTCGTGACCAGGTAGCTCAGCGATCAGAGATTACTAACTTCGTGATGCTATGGGTGAACTTAGAGTTGATTGCGGTGAGGGACGTCACTTGGAGGCCCTTCATTGGATCAGCTCATTATGAGACAGTGCAGTACTTGGTTCTGTTGTCCCTTTCAAAGGCTATTTTTCTCAGTGACGATACTTAGGAGTCCTATCTAGGAGAGCGACACTGGTGGCAGTTTCATGAGGAGTTCCAATTAGCAGGAGCTTCACCGGAGTATATGTTTGAACCCTTGGTGGTGGGAGTGCCTATCCCTTATCAGGAGCGGTAGCCGGGTGCCGAGTTCTTACTTCCTCAGGATACGGACTACGTTGCACACTTCGGGGATCATTCTGTCAGTGCCTTCACCCGGTTCGAGGTAATAGTCGGTAGATATGCTGTGGGCCAGGAAGTGGTTGACTTGTGGCGTTGTGCTAGGGGATATGTGCCCCAGGCCGAGTTTACCGCTGTGAGGGATCAGAGAGATCAGTACTAGACGGAGCGAGATCAATATTAGGCAAAGGTGGCTTCCTTGATAGCTCGGATAGCCCAGATGGGAGGTGGCGGGGTATGTTATCTTTTCTCTCCTTCTTCTTGCTCTGCTGTTGTTTAGTTCTTCTTTCACATGGTTGATTTCGGTTCTATCTTCTTTGCAGGATGCTGGTGCTTCGAGTAGCTATTTGTCTCCTCTGGATCTAGGTTTCGGGGACTTCGATCTCGAAGACATTGATTTTGACCGTTGATAAATGCCCCTTACCGTAAACCCTAATCTTCCTTTGCCCTTATTCCTGAGATGTATTTATGTTAGACAATTTTATTTTGTAAATCTTATACAAAGATGGATATTTATCGTAGTTAGATGTATGGACATGCAAAGACATTTATGATTTTGACAGCTAAGTATATGATCAAATGCATGGAGAGAGATGATGATGGTGTATATTTATCACATGAGACAATATTCTATTGGCGACTTCTGTTTCTACAGGGAGTTATGTTCTATGTATGCAAAGCTCATGCTGATTTTTTTTCTCTCTTTTCTTTCTTTTTTTTTTCTTTAAAGAATTTGTGCACATATTAGAAATATATTAGCTAATAGAATGACAAGGGGCGTTATCGAACTTGTTATCTTCGAAATGGTAACTCCTTCCTTTTGAGAAGGCCTGGCCGCCCCTTTGGCTCAACCTCACCTTAGCGAGATGATAGCACTTTGTACCTTTCTCAGCCTTTTGACCGCCTCGATTCTTTGCCTCGGGGTTGGTGTATAGGATTCTTGGGTTGTAACTCTCAACTTTTAGGGCATCAGCAACAGCTTACCTGACCCTTAGCGGAGCGATAAGTGGCCAATCTTTCAATCCGAGAAGACTTTGCATTAGGACAGTAATGTAAGCTAGGTTATGGGGTTTTCGAAACAATGGGATGTGTAGGCTCAAATTCGATGTTGTTTTCAGTAGGATTTAGATCCATACCATCCTTGACTCTCTTTCTCTTTCTCAGTAGGGTTAGCATCCTTCTTTAGCTTCGGTAGCGTATCTAGCTCATTTAGATCAAGCAATCTGTTTTCAATCAGAGTGGACTTTAGTTGGGTTATAATGTAGGCTATGGTTTCGGGGTTTTGCAAGAAAGGGTAAAGGCTTGAACCTATTATTTTTACTGGGCTTCTTTGTAATCTAGGATCACCTTTAATTTCCTCCTTGCTCTTACTATGTACTTCTCAAGGTGAAAATGATTCTTTTTCTTTCGACCCTTTGGTATGCTTCTTGAGATAAACATGACTCTATACTTTTCAAGATGGCTCAATCATGGTTTTCATTAGGCCTTAGATACCCTTTTTTTTTTTTTTTTTTTTTTTTTGCGGCCTCTTGCCTCTTGGTAACTCTTTTATTTTGCTTTTCCTTTTCCTTTTCATCTCTTTTCTTTTCTTTTATGAAACACGCCATTCTACAACCCTTTTTCTTAGACCTTCTCCTTAGCAGTTCAATCTAACCTAATGTGGGTGGTGACCCCTAGGTTGGGGTTTTCTCAAAAAAGATAAATGGCTCAATGGGTTTGGCAAGGGGTTGCTTATGACCGTATGGGAAATGAAATGAGGACCTTTCTTCACTTTGAACCAGATTGCTTGATCCATAGAGCCTTCAATGCTGCCTTAGCACAGTGGAGGTGGATACCATTCCTAGAGTTCTCAACTATTGCTTGCCTCAGTGTGGGGAGGACAGTCTTGGATCAGGGTTGGTAGGAAAAACTTCGTTTGATGTGAGGTACTAGGGGCTAAGCAAAGGGAATATAAACACTTTTTCTTTTATAAGGGGAAATGAAGAATGACTCCTCTTCATCTGGATAATCTGGCCACACATCGTTTAGCTTTGGAGTCTTGCAAGTGTTGCCTTTGGGTAGTTTCCTCGCTCATCCTCATACTCTTTTTCTTCGAAAAACTGATAATTGGCGAGTGGTTAACTCATGCTATCATCCCTTCAAGTTGGATCATTCCATAAGATAAACCATGCCCCTGGCTTAGAAAGTAGTTACCATTCACATGAGAAAAGAAGATAACAGCAATGAATAAAAAGATTTAATCATTTCATTATACTAGTGGGAAGCATATAGTTCTATTTAAGGAAAAAGAAGTTCAAATATTAATTTAAGAACAAAAATATAAAGGGATAGAAAGAGGGTGTTTTCTCTTGTACGCTTTTGCAGGGATTCCTGTTTCAGTAAGGCCTTGGGACAATGCCCACATCTTCAATACTTCATTTGTGATTCAAGTCCATGGCCAAGGCAAGAAAGGTAAAGGCTTCTTCTAAAGCTCTAGACATGTTGACGTTGGCAGCGCGGTTGTTAGCCTCGTTGATCTCCTTCTTGTTCTTTGCAGCAGGTTCTTCTGTAAACAAGGTGGCTAATTCACCCCCTTCTAGCTCGAATGGCTCCGTTTATGCTCTTGACTCTTCTAGCCCCCAACCCATATCTTCATAGTTGTACTCAGTCACGGGCCAAGGGTTTCCCAACAAGTGACGTTCAGTTGCTGCATACTTTAGGTGTAGAAACTCAACACCCCCTCCATCAGTAGTTATGCTTTCGATATGCTCTTCCTTTGGGAACATTGGCTCCTCAATGGGCCAGTCAAAAGCATCAGGCACTTCATCAGGGTTATAGAGATAAATCAGGCATAGTGGGAAATCCTCCTCCTAGTCATCTTCTTCATTGGTCTACCAATCGTCCTCATAACCTTCGACCTCGGGCTTGTCAAATTCTCCCTCGCCTTCCATTTCTACTAGTATCATGTTGATAGTGTGACCCGGTAAAGGGTTGGTGTTCACATTGGGAGTAGGATCGAATTTCACCGATTGCAGATCAATAGTATCGTTGTCTATCAGGTCCTAAATTTTGTGCTTGAGAGAGAAGCAGCTTTCGGTGTCATGCCCTTGGCCACCCAAATGGTATTCACAAATAAGGGCAGCATTGAAGGTTGGGGGTAGAGGGCTTGGCAACGGACGAGCAGATATGGGCTTTAAAATATTATTCTTCAGAAGGTTATGGTAAGCCTCGGTTTGGCTGCAAGCTAAGGTATCAAAAGCACAGGTGCGTCTAGCAAGTCTATTAAAGTTAGGTCGTGCCCCGGCAGGGCTGTAATTAAGGGTTGGAGTAAACATGGTTAAAGTAGGTAAGGGCAGGACATGAGGTGATTGTGGTGGCAGTCGGCATTGGGGTAATTGGCTAGGTAGGACAGTATATTGGGGCAATTGGGCAGGTAGGATGGTAGACACTTCACTTTCCTTATTGATTGTGCCCCTTGTAGTAGCCACCTTCTTGGCTATGTTGGCAGTACACTCTCAAGTCTTGGTGTAGGGGTCCATAATTCTCCTTGTCTTGAGACCATTTTCTATCATCTCCCCTTGCATGATGAGCTCAGAGAAGCTTTTCCCTACACTTGTGCAGAGCTTCTCATAGTATATACCTTAAAAAGTGTGTACAAACAGTTGTACGTACTCCTTTTCTTCCAGCGGGAGATTGACTTGTGCAGCGGCCTCCCTCCATCTTAGGGCATATCCTTTTAAGCTTTCCTTCTCACCTTTACTCATTGTCATCAGGGACCATCGATTGGAAGTAAGGTCAATGTTGTGACGATATTAGGCTTTGAACGCATTAACCAGCTTGATCCAAGTCGTAATCTTCCTTAGGTCTAGACGGGCGAACCATTGTAGAGTAGACCCAGTGAGGTTGTGTTAGAATAACTGCATGAGGAGCTTTCGATCGTTTTCGTGACCGCTTAGCGCTCTAGGATAGAGATGAAGATGAGCAACGGAGTTACCAGTGCCGTCATACTTCTGGAAGTCAAATTTTGAACCTAGCGGGTCTTGGTTGATCAGGAAAGAAACATAACTCGTCGTAAGCAGTGAAACCGTAGGCGTCATGGCCATGGAGACTTCGCAATGAATCCTCTAGCCCTTAGATTTTCAGACTGAGAGGGTCTAGGAGGGCCTTCTTTATGGCAGGTGAAAGTAATATGGTCTCCTCCTCTTCAACGCCGATCCCTTTGGCATCTTTCTTGTTCCTCCCAGCATTGTCAGATTGAAGCATGATCCTTGGATTAGCGGATTTAGTGTTCTTGGATGAAGTCATGGATGATGATGGAACTGCAACAGTATCCTTCATAGCCATAGTTTGAATGAGTTTAAGCATCTCATCTATCTTGGTCCTCATTTTGTTGACCTCTTCTTGAGAAACCTGAGATGATTCTTCAGAGTTAGCAGCCATTAATGATGCTTTTTGCCGGGTGATAATGGGATCCCTAGTTGATGTTGCCCCTTCTTGGGAATAATGTTGACTTAGTGCAGGGTGATCTCTGTAAATAAAAAGGAAGAGAAAAAAGACTAAAACACAAATCGTAAGTCAATTTCTGGTTTTCAAAGAGCTTTATGCAATGCATGTCCTAGAGTGTCCCTATTTAAGAAGGAAACTAATCATGATGTATTGGCTCACTTTTGGAGATAGGGGTTTCTTCCCCTGTATGCAAATACTTTACCATCGATCCGGCAAGCTATACTCATCCTTACATTTATTCATTTGCGGAAAAGGGGTACATTGAACTTCTGGGTTTAAAACAAAAGAGATAAAGTACACTTTAACAGGGGGAGGGGGAACACATTTATTTGGACTTTCCCCTATCTAATTTTACAAAAGAAATTCTAAACTACTCTTGAGTTTTTGGATTTTCCTTCATTGGATTTAATGTCGAGGAGGTCGCTGAGAGACCTTGCTGATTGGTTGCCTCTTGTCTTCATGACAATCCTATCTTCGTGAGCATAGAGGGATTGAGGCCCCTCTTATGGAATGACTTGAAATGCATGCCATGAGTTCTTAGGGTTACGTGGGAACCCTTAGGGTTTGGCTAGGTTTAATGCAAGGGAGAGTGACCTTGGTGTCACCCTCAATGGGTTGATCATATGCATGAGAATGTAGTGACTTGAGTTACTTTGGAACTCTTATTTTGACATGAGATATTGAATGCATAAACATAGATATGCAAAGAGTATAAGTGTAAGCACCCCATTTTTGACTGCTCGACAGTCTACAGTCCGTCCAAACTTGATTTCAAGTCAACAGGGACATATTCTAGAATTCTAGTCCTAATCCCGTCTATCTATTGCTTTGCGAGCCCACCAAGCCCAAATAGAGGCAAAATGACCAAAATGCCCTCAGGGGCATTGTTCGGTCCAATTCCAAATCAAGCATGTTCGGTCTAATTCCAAATCAGGCGCGTCTTTGCGAAGACGGTAAGTCCCCTTTCCAAATTTCAATAGGCACGTCTTTCCGAATACGGTAAGTCCTCTTTTCATAATCCAACAGGCGCGTCTTTTCGAAGACGGTAAGACCCCTTTCCAATTCTTTTTCCAATTCCAATTCCAATCCCTCTCTCGAGAAAGCTGATTCCTCGAGACGGTAAGTCTATCCAATCCGGCACGTTTTCTAAAGAAAGTCTCTTTGGAACGGTAAGTCCCTTTAAACCTATCGACCGGGACGAGATCCCAAGTCCCCTAGATGATAGAACGGTCTACCTTTGGCGCCTTCTAGCTTGCCAATGCAGAAATGTCCGTTTCGGCACACCTTCCGAGAAAGTTGACTTCTCAGGCGCTAAGTCCCTTTAGTAGCTTCCCGAGATCAGGCAGTCTTGGGAATGATCGCGAACCGTCAGAGTAGCGAAAGTACTCATAAATATCGCAACCGTCAGAGTAGCAGAAATACTCACAAGCAGGTCAATATAGGGAATTGCCAACAAACCCCTGTATCACGAGATCGCCGTTAGAGTGGCGAAAACACTCAAAACTCAGGTCAACACCAGTGCTTGCTAGTCCACTTCGGTGAAAAATGACTAAACTGCCCCTAGGGCCATTTTTTAGCATGCTTCTCGAGATAATACCTAAGTCCTTAGAACGGTAAGTCCACCCTTCCGAGATCATCTTAGAGACGATTTGGCATGATTAGGTGCCTTCTAGTCAGTTTCAGGTCAAATCCGAGACTTTCTGGTCAAGATGACCATTTTGCCCCTAGGCATCCAAACGCCTTGGGGACCACACCGGCTCTGGGTATCAAACTGGTAACCTCTCGAGAATGCTTTTTTATAGTATTCCTGACCTTCCTTTATCTTTCCGAAACATTCCGAGTCAGTTCCGGTAAACTTGGTGCAAAATGACTGTTTTGCCCCTGGTGAGTCAGTTGCCTTTTTCTAGCCACACCGGCTCTAGATATCAAACCGGTAGCCTTTGGGAACATTCTAAATAATGTTTCTAAATCTCAAGTTTTCTTTCGAGACATTCTGAGTCCGTCCCGGTAGCTTTTCAATTCAGTTGACCGTTTTGCCCCTAATGGCTCGGTCAACCCTTTCGACAATTCTTGTCATCCTTTCTCAAGTCCATTACCCCCGGGACCCTATTCTAAGGGTTCCTGCCCTTTTTTGGCCTTCTAGGCCATTCCTGGTCCCTTAAATGCTTCCTGAACTTTTCAGAGTCACTCCTAGTGAAGCCAGGTTAAAAATTGCATGGTAGTCACTAGTACAGGCGCCTAAATTTTCTCAAGATACGTTACTTGCTGACCTTAAAAATTTCCTAACTGGCTGGCGCCATTGTAACAAGCGCTAGGTCATTCTCTTGTCTATAAATAGAGAGCCTCCTCCAGCGTGAGAGAGGTCCGCAAACTCAGTCTAAAACCCTACTTTTCGATATACAAAGCTCGTAGCTTCCCAAAACCCTAGTCCCCTTTAGGTTTTCCAAACCCTAGCCTCCATACACAAACCCTAGCCTCCTATACACGCATACACTCTCATATACTCATACACTAGCCTCCAAAGCCTCATTTGAAGACTTGAAGTACTGCAATCTGAAGCTCTTGAAGATCGAAGCAAACACTTGAAGATCAAGACGAAGATCAAGACGAAGACTGAAGTAAAGACTAAAGCAAGACAAGCAAAGCAAAGCGCGCAAAGCTAAGCAAAATAAAGAAGACATAAGGTAGGCTTCTTATTTACGTTTACGCATCTTCCCCCTCTCTTCTCTCTCCTAACCCACTTGGGTTTTCTTCTATTTTAATCCCCCATCTTCTTCCCCCCCCCCCCCCCCCCCCCTCTTACATGCTTCAAATAAAGGAATTCCCGGTTAATGTGTAGAATTAGGCTATTGGAGAGTCACCATATCGGGGGCTTTCTTTTAGTCTAACAGGAGACCATGTGGGTTCAGCCCCCTTGATTATGTGACGAAACCTTTAACCTTGTATGTTCACGACCCTCTTTGCATTGTGCATATCATGATCTTTTATTCTTCTAAAATTCATTTTTAAATTCGTTTTCAAAATTTGCATTAACATTGTTTTCAAACTTGCATCAAAACCTTCTTTTTCATGGTTAGGGTTGCTTTAGAAAAGTGTTACATTTAAAGTGACCAATATGGTCCATATTTTCAACACATTGTTATTTTCGAAACCACTATCTTAAAGTGGTTCTAACCTTCTTATGGTTAGAATCGTTTTAGGAAAGTGAGATATTTTATATACTTTCTAAAAACTCTCTTTTCAAATCTCTCCTTCTAAAAACCTCTCTTTCAACATACTTTCTAAAAATTCTCTCCAATCTTCTTTCCAAAATTGTTTTCAAAAACTCCCTCCAAAAATCTATTTTTCAAAACTTCCTAAAAACTCCTTTCCAAAACACTCTCCTCAAAATTATCTTTCTAAAAGTGCTCCCTAGGTCTCCTTCCTAGAAAAACTCTTTCCAAAAACGTCTTCCCAAAAATCTCTTCCTCAAATCTCTTTCCTAAAAACTCTTTCCAACAATCTCCTTCCAAAAATCTTAGAAATACTCCCTTTTCAAGTTTACTTTCCAAAAACCCCTCTCTAGGATTTCCTTCCTAAAATCTCTTTTTCTAAAAAGCTCACTTTCCAAAAATCCCTTTTCTTGGTGTCTAAGTTAAATCCTAGAACCCACATTTAGGAAACCCTAATTTTCCTTTCTAAAAACATGATTTCCAATCCTTTACTTTGGCCTCAAAACCTAAGTTTCCAAAATCTCTTGTTTTCTATATCAAAACTATAGTCTTCGCAAAACTAGAATTTTCAAAACTCCATCTTTCCAAATTCATGTTAAATCCAATCTCCCATTTAGGAAACTAGATTCTGCCCTCCGTTTTTGGAAACAAAATCAAAACATCTCTTTTTAGAAACAAAATCCAATCCCTTGCTTTAGGAAATGGGAATCTCAATCCTTCCAAACCCAAATCTTTCCTAATTCAACTTCTTCCAAAACTTTCAAATCTTTCTTTAAACATTAAGCTTCCAAATCTTTCCTAATTCAACCCTTTCTAATTTCATCCCTTTCCAAATTTGAACTTTCCAAATTCAAAACTTCAAATCTTTCCAAATCTAAAGCTTCCTAAACTCAAAACTTTCCAACTTTCAAAACTCCTCAATTTCAAAACATTCTAAATTCAAAACTTTCCAATTTCAATACTTTCTTAAAACAAAACGTTTCCTAATTTCAAAACCTTTCCTAATTTCAAAACTTTCCTAAAATGAAACTTTCCTAAAATAACACTTTCCTAAATTGAAACTTTCCTAAAATGAAACTTTTCAAAAATGAAACTTTCCTAAATCGGACCTTTCCTAATTCGAACCCTTCCTAATTCGAACCCTTCCTAAATCCAATCTTTCTTCGATCTTCCAAGTCCAACATTCGAGTCAAGTCTTTTTTAATCTCAAGTCCTTTCTAAGTCCTATCTTCCTAGGTCTAGGGTCTCTATTCTTCCATTTCAAATTCCAATCTTCTATTCTAAATTCAAATCAAATCCAAATTCCAATTCAATTTCTTTTTCCAATCAAACCTTCTATTTTCTATCGGACTCTTATTTGAACTACGACTGACCTGATTTAACCAAAAAGATACATAGCCAATCCTCATGGGTGCGGTCACAACATTTTTCAAATTTCTATTTCCACAACTTCTTTCAAATCTCTAATTTTACAATCTTCTTCAAGTTTTTAATTCCATAATCTATTTCAAGTTTCCAATTCCAAAAATCTATCTTTAAAATCTTTGTTTTCAATTTCTAAAAATTTCCAATTTCAATTCTATCTTTTCAAATCAAATCAAGTTCCTTTCAAATCTCTTTTTAAAATCTATTTTCCAACTCTCTCTCTCTTGCATTTACATATTATGCATCATGTCTTTTAGAACATTATTTTTCTGAAGCGGATAGAATTGAACATTTTGTAGTTAAAGACTGTCATAGGTGAATCTAGGGTAGATAGACATGTAGGTACCGCAAGGGTAGGGTAGTGTGATGGCTTAGTGCGTCTTCCCTACACGTAACCAACCTCCGAACCTAGATCACTATTTTTTAAAGATCAAAATGGAGTTTATTTTCAAAAAGGGCTTAATTATTTTCTAAAGGTTGCCAAACAACCTGTTTTCCTAAAAGCCCTCTCTCGAGGAAGTATTTTCAAAATCGTTTTCAAAGACCCTAAGTGTAATCTTCGGATTATGCTAAGTTTTTAGGTGACCTAACTCACCTTAATCAAGTTAGGTGGCGACTCCAAATGTTTTCCAAAAGCCCTTTATTTAAATCTATTTTCATTTCAAACCTAGTCGCACTCATTCTTCTAGGAGGGTGAGTTCTAACGAAAGAGTACAATGTTTTCTCCGCTTGTGTGTGTATTCCTCGAGTATAAAAAATCTAGGCACAACAATAAGGAAAGAAAATACAATGGTAAAGTAAACGTGCATACATGAGCAGTTAGATAGGCATTATAATAGTAAAAATATAGTCATTATAACAACATGAATAAACAGGTATAAATGAAAATAAGAGCAGTCGCTATTTCCTCCATGGTTTTGAAAGCGGTGCGCGTGTCTTAAATCCAGCAGAGGTTCGGCTATGCAAGGTGTCTATATGAGCATGATGTTGAGGGTTGACTAATACGTTTTAAAAAGGCTCGGTCCCCGGATCTTCAAACCTAGGCCCACTCCCCGAGGTGGTGCCATGATCTGTTGGTGATCCGAGCCCCGGGGGGGGGGGACCATCCAGAGGCCATAGGCAAAGAAACTGACACAACATCTTGCCCACAACCAATATACCGTTCCCCCTTTCCAACTAGAAGGGTCATATCAGGGTAAAAATGCAAGTATGCAAATTGCAAGTGCACATGCAGTGTGTGTGATTTTTGAAAGCGGAGGAAATAGCCCAACAACTCCCATTCATCCTGTTCATCACATTCATGCATAGCAGTTGATAAAAATGTAAACGAAAAGCGTACCTACAAAATAAAGATGTAAAAGTTAGTATGTGGATGACAAGCTTAATACAAGATAATATAAATGGAGTTAAATGCATGTTTTTTAAAATAACTTTGAAAATTTGATTTTGAAAATTGAAAGTGGATAGAAGTGGATAAGTTAATCGAAGACTCTACATGGGTGAAGGGTGAAGAGATATGACTATGGCCTAACCCTCTAAGTGTCCCAAGCGGAGTCGCTAACTGTCGCGCCTAAATTTTTTGCATTCGAGGAATACACACACAAGCGGAAAAAATATTGTACTCTCTCGTTAGAACTCATCCTCCTAGAAGAATGAGTACGACTAGGTTTGAATTGAAAATTCATTTGAATAAAGAGCTTTCGAAAAACATTTGGAGTAGCCACCTAACTTGATTAAGGTGAGTTATGTCACCTAAAAACTAAGCACAATCCGAAAACTACACTTAGGGTTTTTGAAAACGATTTTGAAAATACTTCCTCAAGAGAGGGTTTTTAAGGAAACAGGTTGTTTGGCAACCTTTGAAAAATATTTAAGCCCTTTTTTTTTAAAATAAACTCCATTTTATTCTTTCGAAAACAGTGATCCTAGGTTCGGAGGTTGGTTACGTGTATGGAAGATGCACTAAGCCATCACCCTACCCTGCCTTTGCGGTGCATGCATGTCTATTCACCCTAGATTCACCTAATAAAGCCTTTGATTAACAAATGTCCAATTCTATCCATTTTGAACAGAGTTTTTAAAAGAATGATGCATGATATGCAAGAGTAAGAAAAGAGAGTTTGAAAATAGATTTGGAAATAGATTTGAAAGGAACTTGATTTGATTTGAAAAGATAGATTTGATTTTGAAAGAAAGTTTCAGAGCTTGGAAATAGAGATTTGGAAATAGAAATTTTGAATTGGAAGTTTGAAAGTAGTTATGGAATTGCAGATTTGAAAAAGGATGTGACCGCACCCATGAGGGTTGCTTACTTATCCTTTTTGAGGAATTAGGTTAGTCGTAGTTTAGACAAGAGTCCGATAGAAAATAGAAGATTTGATATAGAAGAAGAAATTGAATTGGAATTTGGATTTGATTTGAATTTAGAATAGAAGATTGGAATTTGGAATTTGGAAGATTGAATTTTAATTTGGAAGGATAAAGCTTGGAAGAACGACTTGGACTTATTTTGGAAAGATTGAGGTTTAGGAAACCTAGACTTAGGAAAGATGGGATTTAGGAAAAGCTTGAGGTTTAAGAAAGATTTGACTCAAAAGTTGGACTTGGAAGAATAGGGAAGTTGAAATTTAGGAAAGATTTGAGTTAGGAAAGATTCAATTATGAAAAGTTTTGAAATAAGAAAGATTTTGAAATAGGAAAGGTTTTATTTTAAGAAAGTATTGGAATTGGAAAGTTTTGAATTTGGAATGTTTTGAAATAGGGAAGTTTTAAATTAGGAAAGGTTTCATTTAAAGAAAGTTTTAACTTAAGAAGGTTGCGAAAGTTTTAAATTTGGAAAGATTTGAAATTTGGGAAAGTTTAGAATTTGAAAAGTGTTTGAGTTTTAGAAAGATTTCAAAACTTAGATTTGGAAAGTTAAAATTTTGGAAAGGTGTGGAATTAGGAAAGGTTGGGATTAGGAGAGATTTGGAAATTTAAAATTTAAGGAAAGATTTAAATGTTTAATTTTTGGAAACCTAAGGTTTAGGAAGGTATGAGATTAGGAAGGATCTGAATTAGGAAATATTTGGATTTTGTTTCTAAGAAGAAGTATTTTGATTTTATTTTAAAAAACGGAGGATTGGATTTAGTTTCCTAAATGGGAGATTGGATTTGGTTTCCTAAAGGGAAGATTGGATTTGATATGGATTTGGTAGGTAAAGTTTTAGAAATCCTAAATTTAGAAGACTATAATTTTGATGTAGAAAATAGATTTTGGAAACCTAGGATTTAGATGTAAAAAAGGAGATTTTGGAAAGCTAGGTTTTGTGGCAAGAGTGGAAAACATGTTTTGAGAAAGGATATTAAGGTTTCCTAATCGTTGGCTCTAGGGCTTAACTTGGACTCTAAGAAAAGAGATTTTTGGAAAGTGAGCTTTTAGAAAGGGAGATTTTAGGAAGACAATCCTAGAGAGTAGTTTTTAGAAAGGGATTTTGGAAAGTAAAACTTTGAGAGAGTTTTTGGGAAAGAGAGGTTTGGGAAGGAGATCCTGAAAAAGAGTTTTTGGAAAGTGAACTTGAGAGGAGTTTTTGAAAGAAGATTTTGGAAGAAGCTTTTAGGAAAGAGTTTTTACGAAAAGAGGTTTTTGGAAAGAGATTGTTGGAAAGAGTTTTTAGGAAGGAAATTTAAGGAGTGTTTTTAGAAAAGGAATTTTGAAGAGAGCTTTTTTGGAAAGGAGTTCTAAAAGGGGTTTTGAAAAATAGATTTTTGGAGGGAGTTTTTAGAAAGAAATTTTGAAAAGGAGATTGAAGAGAGTTCTCAAAAAGTGTATTGGAAAAGAGATTTTTAGAAAGAGAGATTTGAAAAAAGAGTTTTTTGGAAAGTCCATAAAAACATCTCACTTTCCTAAATCAACTCTAACCATAAGAAGGTTAGAACCACTCTAAGATACTGGTTTTGAAAACAACAAGGATTTGAAAATATGGACCATATTGGTCACTTTAAATGTAACACTTTCCTAAAGCGACCCTAACCATAGAGAGGCTAGAATCATCTTAGAATTGTGATTTTGAAAACAAGTTTGGAAAAAGAAAATTTTGATGCAAGTTTGAAAATAATTTTAAAAACGAATTTTGAAGAGATGCAAAATCATGATATGCACAATGCAAGTTGGGGTTGTGGACATACAAGGTTAAAGGCTTCACCACATAATCAAGGGTGCCGAACTCACGTGGTCTCTGGTTAGACTAAAAGAAAGCCCTTGACACGGTGACTTCCAATAGCCTAATCCTACATATGGACCGGTAAGTCCCTTGTTTTAAGCATACAAGAAAAAGGGGGAAGAAGATGGAGGATTAAAATAGAAGAAAACCCAAGTGGGTTCGGAGGGAGAAGAGAGAGGGGGAAGGTGCGTATACTTAGATAGAGAGCCTACCTTGTATCTTCTTTATTTTGCTTTGCTTTGCGCACTTTGCTTTTCTTGCTTTGCTTCGGCCTTCACTACAGTCTTCGTCTTGATCTTCTAGAACTTTTCTTGATCTTCGAGAGATTCGGGTTGCAACACTTTAAGTCTTCAATGGAGGATTTGGAGGCTAGTGTATGAGTATATATGAATGTATGGGAGTATATGAGAGTTAGGGTTTGTGTATGGAGGCTAGAGTTTAGGGAACCTAAAGAAAGCTAGGGTTTAGGGAGGCTACAAGCTCTGTATATCAAAGAGTAGGGTTTTTAGACCGAGTTTTCGGACCTCTTTCACGCTGGAGGAGACTCTATATTTATAGAGAGAAGAATGACCTAGCGCCTGTTGTAGTGGCCCCAGGGAAAATTTCCTTCTGGCGCCACTAGGAGTGGCGCCAGGTCAAATTTTGGCTTGGCGCCAGTGACTTAGGAAAGTTTTAAGGTTGGCAAGCAACATATCTTCAGAAGATTTGGGTGCCTGTACTAGTGACTACTATGCAATTTTTAGCCTAGCTTCACTAGGAGTGGCTCCAGAAGGTCCGGGAGTGATTTGAAGAGGCCGAGAATGACCCAGAAGGCCAGAAAGGGACAAGAACCCTTAGAATAGAGTCTAAAAGGTATTAGACTTGAAAAATGATGACAGGATGTGTTGGAAGGGTCAACTGGGTCATTAGGGGTAGAACGATCAACTGGATCGGAAAACTATCGGGATGGACTCGAAATGTCCTGGAAGAAGACTTAAGGTTTGGAAACATTACTTAGAATGTCTCAGGAGGTTACCAGTTTGTTACCCATAGCCAGTGTGGTCGGAAAAGGCGACCGGCCCACAAGGGGCAAAACAGTCATTTAGCACCGGGTTTGTAGGAATTGACTCGAAAAGATCCAAAAAGATAATGGAAGGTCGAGAATACTATAAGAAGCATTCTCGGGAGGTTACCAATTTGATACCCAGAGCCCGTGTGGTTCCCGAGGCATTCGGATGCCTAAGAGCAAAATGGTCATCTTAACCGGAAAGTCTCAGAATTGGCCCGAAGCTGACTAGAAGGCACCTAATTATGCCGTATCATCTTTGGGAAGATGTTGGAAAGGTGGACTTACCATTCTGAGGACTTGGGTACTTTCTCAAGAAACTTGCCGAAAATGGCCCTAAAGGCAGTTTGGTCAACTTTCACCGAAGTGGGCTAGCAGGCACTGGTGTTGACCTGGGTTTTGAGTGTTTCCACCACTCTAAAGGCGGTCCCGTGATATAGGAGTTTGTTGGCAATTCCCTATATTGACCTGTTTACGAGTACTTCTGCTACTCTAACAGTTTGTGATCATTCCCGAGACTACCTGATCTCGAGAATCTACTAAATAGACTTAGCACTTGAGGAATCAACTTTCTCGAAAGACATGCTGAAACAGACATTTCTGCATTGGCAAGCTAGCAGGTGCCAAAGGTGGACCATTCTACCATCTCGAGGACTTGGGGTCTCGTCTCGGTCGATGGGTTTGAAGAGACTTACTGTTCCGAAGAGTTCACTAAAAAACGTGCTGAATTGGAGGGTCTTACCACCTTGCAGAATCAAATTTCTCGAAAGGTGTGCCAAATTTAATTGGAATTGAAAATGAAATTGGAAAGGGGACTTACCATTTTTGGAAAGACGTGCCTATTGAAATTGGACCGAACAATGCCCCCAAGGGCATTTTTGTCATTTTGCCTCTATTTGGGCCCGGCGGGCCCGCGAAGCGATGGATTGACTAGATTAGACTTGAAAAGTTAATTTAAATTGGATTACATCCATATTGACTTGAATACAAGTCTAGATGGACTGGAGACTGCCGAGCGGGCAAAAATGGGGTGCTTACATGATGAATTCCATGAAATTCTTAGATTCATCATCACTTTCCGGCTCCTCTTCCTTCTAGGAATCACTTCAAGTGACTGTCAAAACTTTACTTCCTTTATTTTTCCTTTTATTTGGACAATCTATAGCAATATGCCCAAAACCATGACATTCAAAGCATTATTTTTGCCCAGACTTATCAGATGACTTCCTTACCAACTTCATTTTATCACAAGGTTTTCCTTTAACTTAAGCAAATGAGGAAGATTAATCTTTGTCGCGCTCAGATTTTTCGCACTCGAGGGATACTCACCCAAGCAGAAAAAATGTTGTACTCTCTCGTTAGAACTCACCCTCCTAGAAGAATGAGTGCAACTAGGTTTGAATTGAAAAAAGATTTGAATAAAGGGCTTTTGAAAAAGATTCGGAGTCGCCACCTAACTTGATTAAGGTGAGTTAGGTCACCTAAAAACTAAGAGTAATCCGAAGACTACACTTAGGGTTTTTGGAAAAAGGTTTTTGAAAATATCTCCTCAAGAGAGGGTTTTTTAGGAAAACAGGTTGTTTGGCAACCTTTGGAAAACATTTAGCCCTTTTTGGAAAAATAACTCCTTTTGGTCTTTGAAATCAGTGATCTAAGTTCGAAGGTTGGTTTCGTGTAAGGAAGACGCACTAAGCTATCACCCTACCCCGCCCTTTCGGTACCTACATGTCAATCTACCCTAGATTTACCTATGAGAGTCTTTAACTAACTATAGTTCAATCCTATTCACTTTGAAAACAATGTTTGAAACAAAACTAATATGATGCATGATATGCACGTGCAAGATGAGAGAATTGAAAAATAAAAATTGATTTGAAAAGAAATTGATTTGATTTGAAAATAGACTTGAAGAAATAGAATTGAAATTGGAAAGTTTGAAAATTAAAAGTAGAAATTTGAAAATAGAAATTTTGAAATTGGAATTTGAGATTTGAAAAGATTTTGGAAACCGCACCCATGAGAGTGGAATTGAAACTTTGAAAAGTGTTGTGACCGCACCTATGAAGGTTGCCTACGTATCTCTTTGGGGGAATCAAGTCAGTCGTAGTTCGGACCGGAGTCCGATTAAAAATAGAATGTTTGATTAGAAGAAAGAGATTGAATTGAAAACTAGATTTGATTTGGGATTAGAAGAGGAGATTGGAAATTGAAATTGAGAAGATTGGACTTGCTTTGGAAAGATTGATTTTGGAAAGACTTGGTTTTAGGAAACCTAGACTTAGGGAAGATTTGACTCGACTCGGAAGGTTTAGGAGATTTAGGAAAGGTTGGATTTAGGAAATGTTTGAATTAGGAAAAGTTCGATTTAGGAAAGTTTCATTTTTGGAAAGTTTTCAAATTAGGAAAGTTTTCAAATTAAAAAGTTAGGAAAGTTTTTAGGTTTTTAGAGAAAAGTTTTAACTTAGGAAAGTATTGTTTTAGGAAAGGTTTTGAAATTAGGAAGTTTTGGAAAATTGAAAAGTTTTGAATTTAGAAAGTTTTAACTTAGGAAAGTCTTGAAAGTAGGAAAGTTTCGTTTTAGGAAATGTTTGAATTAAGAAAAGTTTCAACTTAAGAAAGTCTTGAATTAAGAAAGTTTTGAATTTAGAAAAGTTTTAGATTTAAAAAGATTTTGAAGTTTTGGAAAGTTTTGAATTTAGAAAGATTTGAAATTTAGAAAGTTTAAGATTTAGAAAGTTTTAGGATTTTTTGGAGATCTTGAGATTAGGAATGGTTTGAGTTTAGAAAAAGTTTGAAAAATTAGATTGAGATTTGAAAAAGGGGTAGGATTAGGAAAGGGTTGAATTAGGAAAGATTTGAAAGTTGAGTTTTAAAACTTAGAAAAGATTTTTATGTTCAAGTTTTGGAAACTTAAAATTTAAGAAAGTAGAAGTTTAGGAAGAATTTGAATTAGGGAAGAGTTGGATTTTGGAACTTCACGAAAGGTTTAAAGTTTGGGTTTAGGAAACTTATGGTTTAGGAAGGAATTGAATTAGGAAAGGTTTGGGATTAGGAGGGGATTGGATTTAGTTTCCAAAAGAGAAAGGTTGGATTTTATTTCCAAAAACGGAGGACGGGATCTAGTTTCCTAAACAGGGAGATTGGATTTGGTTTCCTAAAGCAAATGTTTGATTTTGTTTCCTAAAGGGAAGATTTGATTTGGCAAGAATTTGGAAAGGGAGGTTTTAGAAACCCTAGATTTGAAAAATCATAGTTTTGACGTAGAAAATAGGTTTTGGAAACATGTATATTTTTTATGTGAAAACATGAGGTTTTGGAAACCTAGGTTTGGGGCAAAGTTTGAAAATCATGTTTTTGGAAAGAAAATTAGGGTTTCCTAATTGTGGGTTCTAGGGCTTGACTTGGGCTCTAAGGAAAGAGTTTTTGAAAAATGCGTTTTTAGAAACGTAGGTTTTCTAGAAGGGAATCCTAGGGAGGAACTTTTGGAAAGTGAATTTGAAGAGGGAGTTTTTGAAAAAAGATTTTAAAGAGAAGGAGTTTTGGAAAGTGCGTTTTTAGAAACGTAAATTTTGGAAAGAAGATCCTAGAGGAGAGTTTCTAGAAGAAAAATTTTGGGAAGAGAGTTTTTGGAAAGAGTTGCGGGGAATGTTTTTAGAAAGTGGATTTTAAGGAGAGGATTTTGGAGAGAAGTTGAAAAAGAGAGTTTTGAAAAATAGATTTTGGAAGGGAGTTTTTGAAAACAATTTTGAAAAGGAGAGTTTTAGGAAAGTATGTTGAAAAAGAGATTTTTAGGAAGAGATTTTTGAAGAGAGCTTTTAGAAGGTATAAAAACATCTCACTTTCCTAAAGCAATTCTAACCATAAGAAGGCTAGAACCACTTTAGGAAAGCGGTTTTGAAAACAACAAGATTTGAAAATATAGACCAAAAGGTCACTTTTAATGTAACACTTTCCTAAAGCAACCTTAGCCATGGAAAGGCTAGAATCGCCATAGGATTGTGATTTTGAAAACATGTTTTTGAAGAAGAGCTTTTGATGCAATTTTGAAAACAAGTTTGAAAACGATTTTTGAAAACAACTTTTTGAAAACGAATTTTGGAAGATGCAAGACTATGATATACACCATGCAATTTGGGGTTGTGAACATACAGGGTTAAGGCTTCACCACATAATCAAGGGGGCCGGACCCACGTGGTTTTTGGTTAGACTAGAAGAAAGCCCCCGACACGGTGACTCTCCAATAGCCCAATCCTCCACATGGACCGGGAATCCCCTTGTTTCAAGCATGCAAAGAAAGGGCGGGAAAGAGATGGGGGATTAAAATAGAGAAAACCCAAGTGGGTTGGAGAGAGAAGAGAGAGGGGGAAAGTGCGGAAACTTAAATAGGGAGCCTACCTTGTATCTTGTTTATTTTGCGCGCCGTGCTGTCTTCGGTCTTCGGTCTTGATCTTCGTCTTTTGTCTTCAAGAGTTGTCTTCAAGCTTCGGGTTGCAGCTCCTCCAGTCTTCAAAAGATGGTCGAAGGCTAGTGTATGAGTATATGGGGGAGTGTGTAAGTGTATAGGAGGCTAGGGTTTGTGTATGATGGCTAGGGTTTAGTGTAGGGTGGCTAGCGTTTGGAGAACCTAAGGAAGCTAGGGTTTTTGGAGGTGCTCGAGCTCTGTATATCGAATTGTGTGATTTCTAGGTTAAGTTTGCAGACCCCTTTCACGTTGAATGAGGCTTTGTATTTATAGAAGGAGGATAAACCTGGCGCCTGTGGTAATGGCGCCAGGCCAAATTCTACACTGGCGCCACTAGTAGTGGCGCCAGCCAATTAGGAAAGATTTAAGGTCGGCAAGCAACGTATCTTTGACTAGATTTGGGTGCCTGTACTAGTGACTACCATGTAAACTTTAGCCTAGCTTCACTAGGAGTGACTCCAGAAAGTCCGGGAATGATTTGGAGGAGCCGAGAATGACCCAGAAGGCTGGAAAGGAGCAGGAACACTTAAAATAGTGTCCTGGAGGTATTTGACTTGAAAAGTGAGGATAGGATGTGTCGGAAAGGTCGACCAAGCTTTTAGGGGCAAAACGGTCAATCGGACTAAGAAACTGCCAGGGCGAACTCGGATTGTCCCGGAAAAAGACTTGGGATCTGGAAACATTATTTAGAATGTTCCCAGAGGTTGCCGGTTTGATTCCCAGAGCCGGCGTGGTCAGAAAAGGAGACCGGCCCACTAGTGGCAAAACGGTCATTTTGTGCCGGGTTTGCCGGAACTGACTCGGAATGGTCCGGAAAGGTAAAGGAAGGTTGAGAATACTATAAAAAGTATTATCGGGACATTACCGGTTTGATACTCAAAGCCGATTTGGTCGAAGAAGGAGACTGGCCCTCAAGGGGCAAAACGGTCATTTTGTACCGGGTTGGCCGGAACTGACTCGGAATGATCCGGAAAGGTAAGGGGAGGTTGAGAACACTATAAAAAGTATTCTCAGGAGGTTACCGGTTTGATACCCAAAGCCGGTGTGGTTCCCGAGGCATTCGGATGCTTAGGGGCAAAATGGTCATCTTGACCGAAAAGTCTCGGAAAAGGTCATAAGGGTAGTCTGGTCATTTTTCACCGAAGTGAGCTAATAGACACTGGTGTTGACCTGGGTTTTGAGTGTTTCCGCCACTCTCACGGTGTGAGTACTTCTGCTACTCGGACGGGGTTGATGATTTGTGAGTCTTTCCGCTACTCACACAGGGTTGAGTATTTCCGCTATTCGAACGGGGTTGAGTATTTCCGCTACTCTAACGGGTTTGTGAGTATTTCCGCTACTCTAACGGTTCTGTGAGTATTTCCGCTACTCTAACGGTTCTGTGAGTATTTCCGCTACTCTAACAGTTTTGTGAGTAGTTTTGCTACTCGGACCGTCTCGAGGAATAAACTGTCTCGAGAGTGGGACTGGAAGGGGTCTTACCGTCTCCGAAGAGACGTGCCTGGATTGGAGCTGTCTCGAGGAATAAACTGTCTCGAGAGTGGGATTGGAAAGGGGTCTTACCGTCTCCAAAGAGACGTGCCTGGGTTTTGAGTGTTTCCGCCACGCTAACGGTTTTGTGAGTATTTCCGCTACTCTAACGGTTTTGTGAGTGTTTCCGCCACTCTAACGGTTTTGTGAGTAGTTTTGCTATTCGGACCGTCTCGAGGAATAAACTGTCTCGAGAGAGGGATTGGAATTGGAATAAGAAAGGACAATGCCCCTAAGGGCATTTTGGTCATTTTGTCTCTATTTGGGCCTGACAGGCCCGCGAAGCGATGGAAAGACGGAATTTGGACCTAAAGGATTGGTTTCGATTGGAATATGTCCATAATGACTTGAAAACAAATCTGGATGGAGTGTAGACTGCCGAGCGGTCAAAAATGGGGTGCTTACAATCTTGTTGTAGTTTGTTAAAAAAATTTAAAAACTTTTTGACAAACAAGGCCATCTCGTCGATACCCATATCCGAATCACTATCCTCTGGCTCATTAGATTTTTCCTTAATGGAAGTTAAGGTAATACCTTTATTCTTTCTAGGTTGACGAAAGTTTGCTTCAAGGGTTTGTAAGGAACCCACTAAGTCCTCCACTTTCATGGCATCAACATCCATACTTTCAGCTATGGCAGTAACCTTTGAATTTTTTGAACAATTTTTGAAGGAGAGATTTTGTTCACCAAGGTTGAAACTCGAGTTGGCGATGTCACTTAGTTTAAAATAAAATTAATCAAAAGTTCCATCATCTTCCATTCTTAGAGTTTCAAAAGTATTTATTAATTGCTAAAGCTTAGCAATTTTTACAGTAGTCATGCCCTCATGGGTGATTTGTAAAATGTCCCAAGCCTCTTTAGCGAGTTCACAGTGTGAAATTCTACGAAATTCCTTAGCTATGACCTC
This sequence comes from Euryodendron excelsum, assembly GCA_033060915.1. Taxonomy (NCBI): domain Eukaryota; kingdom Viridiplantae; phylum Streptophyta; class Magnoliopsida; order Ericales; family Pentaphylacaceae; genus Euryodendron; species Euryodendron excelsum. The sequence goes on along the minus strand of CM065383.1, from coordinate 24,254,116 downwards.
GTTAAAGATGACATTAATAGCATTACTGTTCCATCCACAGTCCTCATAATTAACCCTATCCTAAGCTGTAATCGCTTTTGAGGTAGTCACATCACCGATCGTGACTGTGGGTGGAGTCCAGCCATTAACAACTGCCTGCCATACACGTTCATCTAAAAATTTAAGGAAAACTCTCATTTTGGCTTTCCAATAGAGATAGCTGGTCCCTTCAAGCAAGGGTGGTTGAGAGGTAGAACTACCTTCCTTTGGCTAATCCATAGACATAGGTAATTAGGATCTCACTTTTTAGAAAATCAAAATCGATTTTGAGTGTCCTACTCTGATAGCAATTGAGAAACCTATCATTTGTCTATGTTTTTTCGAAGAGACTAAAACCTACAATATTGATTCAAGATGTTATGGCAATAAGCAATATTGTACATACCAAAGTACAAAAGAAAGCAAACCATTCAATTAGGAACACATCAGTTTTTTCTAGTGGAAACCCTTGAATGGGAGAAAAATCACGTGTTCCTTTTACCAGACAAAAATCATGCACTATATCTCGTTGTTTAGATGGTTACAAAACTCTTTGCAATCAAACCTATCAACTATATGATCTATTGATTGTCTTGACCTTGCTCGTATCCATGATTCACTATCTCCGTGCCTAACCACCATTCAGATCCCCTTAGAATAGATTTCACGCCTTGAACTCCATCAAGACTCTTGATTTCTTCAATTGGGTTGAAGAAGATTGTCGCTAAGATTTGTTTCTGAGCTTCTATGAAGTTAGGAAATACTTCTCTCTAGGAGTTTTTGATAGTGGCGGCTCAAATCATATTTGGAGAAGTGTGCTTGGCTTTAAATAGAAGCAAAACCCTAGTGGTGTGATTCTCGAGAAATTTGATTTTGCTCAGCTCGCTCCCGCGAGGATCCAGCGAGCTCAATCCCAGATTTCAACGTGCTCACTATTTTTGCCCTCGACCTCCCGCGACATCCCGCGAGGTTCTGACCAATCTACATGCTCATTGTTTTTGCCCTCGAGCTCCCGTGACTTCCCGCGAACATCCCACGAGCTCCATATTGTGTAGCCAGCACACTATTTTTACTCTCGAGATCCCTTGAACTCCATCGACAACTCTCGAAGTCCCCTTCAATAACTAAAATGTATCATATAAGACTTTCTTAGCCCGAGCTTGCACAAATAAACTTGAAAGACCTTCCGAATACTTGCGATAGATAACCCAAGCCCCAAAATACATCAAAACAAGATGCGTCACGAAATTTAGCCAGTTAGATAACCTTACAAAATCATAAACCCCTAGGCTAAGGCATACTAGTTATATTTTCTACCATTAGTAGATATTCTGCAATGGTCCAAGGTTAATACAAAATATTTATATTGTCTACTATTAGATACCCTATTAATAGTCCAATACCACAATCCAAATCACAAAAACCGCCATATAAACCCCCAGGCTAAGACAACAACTCGAAGTTTGTCCTTCTATAGGCTGATGAATATATCTACTCTTTTGGCACTCCCTGCAATAATATCCAAGGCAACCAACCTATCTTCAAGACCAATAGGTAACTTAATGAGCTTAGCATTAATTACCCTTCTAGCATTGGAAAGGTCATGATGGCCCATCTTGTGGCCAATGAACTCCAACTGAGAATTGCTTCTCTCGAAATAAATGCTTAACCTATTAGCAAAATCAGTCTATCCTTGAACTATTGCATCAATAGCCCTAAGCCTATTCTTCTTACCCTTGTCACTGTTAGATGAGGTAGGGGTTGGCTGACATTGAGCACTCTATGTCTACACCTTCTTCATTGTGAAGTGACATCTCATTATTATTGCCATCCTCTTTTTTCATGATTTCCATAGCATTGCTAGTCCTTGAGCAAACTCTCCAGTGGCTCTATCCTTCCCAAATATGATGCACTAGTCGTTATAGAACAACATTTGTTTGTTTCTCATATTTTTAAGTTCAATGTCCATCTATAATAAACATATTACAATCATCATAAAAGTGTTCAAAGATTATAGCAAGAAAGAAGTCAGACTTAAGGTAAACATCCATGTTACCTTACATAATTCATTCCAAACTTTCTCATCTACATTCTCTAATATTTTTTCACGCTCATCCTAACCAATTCCTGATTTCCCAAGAACTACAAGCAAGCTACCATAGTTTCTTTTCCACTTCTTTATCTTGCTTTCTATGTGTGGAGTGGCACAAAGGTCAGTTCCATGAAGTGCTTTTAGGAGTTTCCACTCAAGGACTTGCAAATAGCCAGACCGAAATGTTTTGTTATCAACCTTCCATCCTTTGGTAACAATGTCCTAGAGGGCATGAACAAGCACCTCCACCTCCTTTCGTGTCCAACTTTGCCTAGTTGTTGCCTTCACATTTTGAGATCTACTTATTACCTCACTATCCATTCCTAAATGTAACAGCAAAATTAATATGATACAATAAAAAATTGAAGTATTATTCATAAAGATAAATCTTCTTTGCTAATGAAACAGGAAATGTAATCCATCCATTAAAAACATAGTAAGTGTAAAAAAACCCATAACATTCAAGTTCACTGTGTGCTGAAAATTCAAGCATCAAGATACAATTACATAAACCATCCAAATGTTCATCAAATTAAAATTTGAAACCTAATTATGTGCCCTACTAGCAAGAAATTCATTATACATCTGCATGGCTATGGCATTTCTCCACTTGGTCCACTGATTAGATATCTCAACCACGTCAATGTACTCATCTCCCATGTCAGCCGGATTTTGTGCAAGTGTTTCAAAGTTTTGTAGAGGGTCCTTGACCATGCAACATCTAATAAAATTGTGTAGCAGGCAACAAGCTATAACAATACGAAATTAGGTCTTAAGGAGGAAACATGATGGACTTCGGAAGATTCCCCACCTCATTCTCAACAACCAAAAATTTTTCTCTAGCATATTCCTGGCAAATGCATATTTCATGTTGAAGTACTTTTTATAACTAAAGGGCACAATGTCATCTCTCTAAACAAATAGATGGTATTGTTGCCCTCTATATGTTGCCAAAAAGACTTTCCAATTCTTGTACCCCCCTCCGCCCCCAATCAACAAGGTGTTAGTAACCTGGCTCTACACCATATTAGTTTGGTTCAGCATGATCGGTTCATATAAATATCTACAAATTCATCATATGTGTCTAGAATGCTTACCATATGGAACCTTCAATCTATTCCCCCTGATGATTGCATCTCTTAGAACCCTACCATCTGCCGCAGACCATTCCCGACCCGGTAAGACATATATGAAGTTCATGTGTCTATTAAAAACACCTAAGACATTTGTAGCAGTCTTCCCCTTTCGTGTCTTATATCTCGGTGTATCAATGTTACTAACACGAACTCTAATGTAGGTGCCATCTAATACTTCACGACAGTTCTATATAAAAAAATAAATAAACGTCATTTCAAAACAATACATAATCTTTCATTATTGCCTGTATCAAGATGCAAAACTAATTATTTACCTAGAACTAGTTCCAATCTATGGTCAGTGCAGCCTTCAAGAATTGGTTCTGAGATAACAAGCAACTCATCTTGACAACACAAAACAGCTTTAAGCATATCTTTGAAATACCTACTGCCTGTTTGTCCTAACCTAAAAAAATGATGCTTGACGGTTCTATTTTTTTGTGGTGTCCTAAAACTATAAAAAGACATTGCCACCTTCTCCTTCAGCATCACATGTTTCGAGTGTGAAACACCCTTCATTTAAACCAAATTACACAATCCACACGAAGTTGCTCAACACATGTTATATCCAACCGTCTCACTAATCGATTGATGGCTTCAATTTGCTTTTGAAGTCTATTGGACTCTCTAACAATAGCGTTGTACCTTTTATAGTACCTCTCAATAACAACGCTTATTACCACAAATATTATCCCAACTGGGGCAAACATTTGTCTTATAATTTGTTGAATAGCCACAAAGCCCTCCATCTCCTCATTGTCATACTCCATGTCAAAATCCATCTAAGTAAAACAAATGAAATAGACATTATTAAATATATATACTACATTAATAGCATTTAGAGAGACATAGAGAACCCCTAACAAAATGATTTGAAATAATGGTTTATTTTCTAAATCTTTGAAGAAGACAACAATGGTTTGTTTTCTTATTTTTCTTGAAAGAATTTTCAAAGTGACTTTGACTAATTTATTTTTAAAATGTTCATCAAATTTATTATTTTTCAAAACTAACAACAACTTTGAAAAATAGTACCAACAACCCTAGATTGCTTATCCAGTGAAAGGGCATTATTCCAATCCTTTACTGAATTTATAACAACTTGATAAAGAGAGAAATATAAAAGAGAAGCCCCAACCTATGAGCAACATATAAGAAATATCATAATACAGAGTCAAAAACAATAAAGCAAAACCAGCAACATATAGAAATTGTATTAAACACCAGCTTCCATAATAAGAAAAAGGAACACAGAATGCCATTATATAAACCAATATATAAGTATTACCAACTTGAGTCAAAATCAAAAATAACAAATGCAATTGATACAACTACCAATAAGTTTCGTCTAAGAAACAATTACCAATACGGCTAATAGTCAAGAAATTCCAAAGGCCTTAACAAAGAGGTCCTCAATTAAGAAATATATATAAATAAAATAAAAATTAACAAAGCCGTAACAAATCCCTAACAACAACAATGAATAACCATTAGAAAAAGGGAGATGTTCGTTAGATTAAGGAAAGCCCTAACAAATCCCAAGTATTGGTACTCCAGATTTGTAAGGATTGAACAGTAGTGAACAACAACAAGAACAACAACAAAAATGGCTCATCACTGTGAAATTGGTGTTTGATTTTAGATGTATAGACCACATACCTAATTATCTTAGGTTTTGTGAATTAGATGGAGTTGTGGTTTTGTGGAGAGTGGATCTTGCCTTTTGGTGATACAGATATGAGTCTACAATGATAATGTTCAGTTGCTAAGATCTATTTCCCTTGCTCTGATATTGTTCCCGATAGCAAAATCACAGCAGATGAATGGAGGAAACCAAACTAAGGTTTAGTTGTTGGAAGGTAGGTAGAGAGAGACATTTGTTTAGGGCAGAGAGAGATCGTCGTAAGAATGGGTTATGAGTATGTCTAACTTAAGGTAAAGGGTATAATCGTCATTTGGTAGGCTAGTCTGTACCCCCTCTTATCCTAAAACTAGAAAACCATACCCCGCCAAGACTGAATAATCCCTCACATGGGGTGCTAGTACTCTGGAGTGGACTTATAGTCCAACCCATTCTTCACCAAACGTGGGACTACTCTGGATATGTAGTTCAATCCTCCCTAATCCTGGAAATCTAACGCGCTCCAAGGGTATTGAATTATTTCTCCTCACCTAACATCTTAGGACTCACTTAACGAAGGAGATGTTGCCTAGACTACCATCCGAAAGCGAATTTAAAAAAAATTATATTTGACTCAAATTCTTTTCATTAATTCTTTAAGAACCAAATTGAAAGATTCATACCTTTGTGGATCTTATTGGAATCCAAACTATGAGAACTCTTCAATCTTGTGTTTATTATTCCTTCCTTGTGTTTATAGAAACCTCAAAGAGCTAGTGTCTTCCTCCTTAATCACAATACACTAGGGTAGTAAGAATAGATGGGACTCAAACTAACCAAAGCCTAATTTTCTCTCTAACCAAAAATATGGAGTGTCTCTTATGCTTTGGTCAACCACCATTTCACTTATATAGAAGGGGAAGTGCAATCCATGTGCAAGTAGGGGATCAATATGGTTTCACAATCCTAAGCTAACTCACTATTCTCTAATTGCACATCAATGCCTTGATGAATAAGGAATTAGTGAACCTACCCTCAACCCCACTAAATGATGGTAGTTGACCTCTTAGAATAGGAAATTATGACAATACCTTTGTTCTATTAACTATTGCAAAGATTAATCCTCACTTACCAGTATCTGTAAATTTCAATTGGGTAAAGTTAAAATTGTCAACTCAACTTTGTTTACATCTCTAAACCTTCAGTAACCAATCCAATAGACTAATGATCACTTTAAAATCCTTTTTCAAAAATTATCTTCTTGAAAATAAATAATTTTATTTATACATAAATGAAATTCATTTAGTAAACACTTTACTAAAATAGTTCTAAGCCTCGGTCTTTAGTGATCATAACTAATAGATTGTTTTAAGGGGATACTACTCCTTTGAAAGGGTGTGGTGACTTTTAAGAATAAAGTTCTCAAATCCTTAACAGTGGTCACCCAAGATACTGATGTGTTGACCGTACAAAAGTCTCATTCATTGGTAAGTTAAAGTGATGCACTATTAAGAGTCGAGTTTTTTAAGCTTTCAGGCTTTAGATTTTCTTTGCAATCAGTATTATTGGTAAGAAGTGACACTACCACTGACAGATGTGATAATGTATTCTTACCATGATCCTGTTCAATATACCCTAAGCACATTAACACATTAACCTAGAGTCCACTACTCTAATGGTCGAGAAAAACCATTCTACCAAATAGACGTTACATGTGTTATAGTCTACCAAGTGAATTGTCCAATTGCACTTCAGACCATGAACTAGTTTAAAATCACAAGTAGGTGATTGGATTTTATCTTTTTATGTGCTAATCTCATTAGCACATACAATCCACCAAAAATGTAATTTATGGAACCTGACAATATCTCATACATCAATGTAATTGCTAAACCAGTATAGATAATGTAAAAGAGAGAATCCTTATTTAAATGTTATAATTATAGCTGTAAAGGCACATACAAATCCAACAGGAGATCCACTGTATTTGTGAGAGATAGAGCAAGGATGATGTGACACTCTAAGATGTAAGCACCCCATTTTTGCCCGCTCGGCAATCTTTGGCCCAACCAGGCTCACTTTCAAACATTGCATGCACATTCAGACTCACACCCGCCCTCGAAATTCTAATCTAGTCCATCGGTCACTTCCTCGGCCCGTCAAGCCCACTTGAAATGAAGTGATCATTTTGCGCCTAGGCATCCAATTGCCTTCGGGAACCACATCGGCTCTAGGTATCAAATCGGTTACCTTCCGAGGATGCTTCCAATAGTTTTCTCAACCTTCTAGCACCTTTTTGGACCATTTGAGTCTATTTCGGTAAGGCTAGTGCAAAATGATTATTTTGCTCCTGGTGGGCCGATCGTCTTTTTCAACCTCACCGACTTTGGGTATCAAACCAAAAATTTCTTGGAACACTCTCAATAGTGTTTCCAACCTTCTAGCCTTCTCGTGGGTCACTCTGGGTCCGTTTCGATGTTTCCCCAGTTCAATTGACTGTTTTTTCCCTAGCGGGTTGATCGACCTTCTCAAACTATTCTAGCATGGCCTTTCAAGCCAGCTACGTCCGAGACACTCTCTCGAGGGTTTTCGTTCATTCCCTGCTGATTCTGGTTATTTGGAACCTTCAGGATCATTCTTGGACTTTCTGGAGTCACTCCTAGTGGAGCTAAACCAAAAATTGCATGGTAGTCACCAGGACAGGCACCCAAATCTTCTGCCTTGCATCCCAAGGGTCGAAAGATACGTTTCTTACCACCCTAAAATCTTTTCTAAGTGGTTGGTGCCACAACAAGCCAATAAATGGCCTAGCGCCACTCTTTGTAGCGCTAGTGGAATTTTTGCCCCCACGCCACTACAACAAGCACCAAGGCTATTTCGTTTGTCTATAAATACAGAGGTTCCTCCTGCGTGAAAAGGGTCTGCAAACTCAGTCCAGAAACACTGTCTATCTAAAAATAGAGCTCGAAGCCTCTCCAAACCCTAATTCTCTTAAGCTTCTTCAAGCCTTAGTCTCTATACACTCAAACCTTAGCCTCTGTACATCTCATACACTCAAACACAAGCCTCCAAGAATCCATTAAAGACTCAAGTGCTGCAACATCAAGACTCTCAAGGTTCAAGAAAAAGCAAAGCAAACCAAGCAATCAAAGCAAGAAGAATACAAGTTTGGTTTTCTATTTAGTTTTATGTAGTCCCTCCTGTCTCTTCTCCTTCCGAACCCACGTGGGTTTTCTTTTATTTTAATTTCCATCTTCTACCTCCTATTCTTACATGCTTGAAATAAGGGACTCCCCGATTTATGCCTAGGAAGAATTGTTGAAGGTCACCGTGCCAGGGGCTTGTTTCAAATTCAACATTTGATGGTGTGGGTTGGGACCCCCCGATTTATGCCTAGGAAGAATTGTTTAGGGTTGTTTTAGGAAAGTGTTGCATTTAAGGTGACCATCAAGGTTCAAATTTTTTGGTGTAAACCCTAAATTATTTTTCATCAAAACCACAATCTTAAGATGCTTCTAGCCATTCCATGGTTAAAGTTCTTTTAGGAAAGTGTGATATTCAATGTGATCATTGTGGTTCATATTGCAAATCCTTATTGTTTTTCAAAATCACAACCCTAGAGTAGTTCTAATCTTTTCATGGTTAGAATTGTTTTAGGACAATGAGATATTCAAAAGATTTTCAAAAGTCCATATTCGAACCCCTTTCTAAATTGTTTTGCAAATCTACTTCCTAAAAACTCTTTTCAAAAATATACTTTCCAAAAACTCTTTTTAATAGATCCACGTTTCAAGAACTCTTTGTCTTGGAGTATAAGTCAAACCCTAGAATTCATGGTTAGGAAACCCCAGTTCCTTTCTTAAAGTCGCGACTTCCTATTCTACATCAAATCATAGATTTTCAAAACCCCCTTTTTTTTACACCAAATCATAGGTTTCCAAAACTATTTTTTATGTCAAATCATTGGTTTCCAAAACTATTTTCTATATCAAATCATCGGTTTCCAAGACCTCTTTTCTTGCCAAATCATAGATCTCCAAATCTAAGACTTTCAAAACTCAATCTTTCTAATTCCATATCAAATCCAATCATCTAATTTGGGGAAAAAAAAATCAAATCATCAATTTTTGGAAATAGAATCCAATCTTCTACTTTAGGAAATAGAAATCAAATCTTTCCTAATTTCAATCTTCCCTAATTTCAAATCTTTTTAAATCTCAACCATCTAAATTTCAATTTTTCAAATCTTTCCAAATTTCGAATCTTTCTTAAAATTCAAACTTCTAAATCTTTCTAAATTCTAAAACTTTCCAAGTTCAAATCTTTCTAAATTCAAAACTTTCCAAATTAAAATCTTTTCTAAAATGAAACTTTCCAAATTCAAATCTTTGCTAAAATGAAAATTTTCTAATTTGAAAAATTTTCCTATTTTGAAACTTTGCTAATTCAAAGATTTCCAAAATTCAATCTTTCCTAAACGTTAATTTTCTAAATTCTTTCAAATCAAATAATCAAGTGAAACCTTTTCCAACGATTCCAAGTCAAGCGTTGCTAAATCAAATTAAATCCTTTCTAAATCTCTCTTAAATGTCCTCTTTTCTAACTCTAAGTTTTCTAAAATCAAATACTTTCCAAAATCAAACCTCTCAAGTCTAAATTAAACCTTTCTAATTCAAGTACATACTTCAACCCTAGGTTACCTAAACCCTAGGAAGCCAAACCTTAGTTCAACCTTAACTCTAAAGTTAGGAAGTTTCAACTATTTTTTGAAACTTCTTTCCAAAAGCAAGATGGTTTTCAAACTTCAATTCCAGTCAAGGTGTTTTCAAATTTCAATCTTTCTAAATCAAGTCTGAGTTTCTTTTTCCAAGTTTAATCTTTTCAAATCAAAATCAATTTCAAATCCTCAAACTTTTCAAATCCAAGTCAATTCCAAGTTTAATTTCAAATCTTCTATTCAAAGTTCAAATCAAACTCTTTTCAAATCAAACCTTTTTCAAGTTAAACTTTTCAGAAACCGCAAAGTGTTTACTTTCAATTGGACTCTGGTCCGAACTACGACTGATCTGATTCCTAACAAAGGGATACGTAGGCAACCCCCATGGGTGTGGTCACAACCTTTTTCAAGTTTTCAATTTCACAACCTTTTTCAATCTCTAATTTTTACAACTTTTTTCAAATCTATAATTTTCACAACTTTTTTTAAATTTTCAATTCCATAACCTTTTTCAAGCTTCAAATCTATTTTCAAAATCAAATTCTTTATCTTACACTTGCATGTTATGCATCATATCAAACATCTTTCTAAAATTCTTTTCAAAGTGGATATAGTTGGACATTGGACAATCGAAAATTCTAAATAAGTGAAACTAAGGTGAATAGACATATAGGTACTGCAAGGGCGGGATAGGGTGATGATCTTAGCATATCTCCTTATACGAAACCGACCTCCAAACCTAGAATCACTATTTTTAAAGACCAAAATAGAGTTATTTTCAAAAAGGGCTCAAATCTTTCCAGAGGTTGCTAAATAACTTGTTTTCTCCAAAAACCCTCTTTTGAGGAAGTTTTTCAAAAAACCCTAAGATTAGTCTTTGGACTTTCCTTAGTTTTAGGTGACCTAACTCACCTTAATTAAGTTAGGTGGCTACTCTAAACTTTTTCAAAATACCTTAATCAAATCAATTTCTAATTCAAACCTAGTCGCACTTGTCCTTTGTCGGCCCAAATTTTTCGCACTCGAGGAATGTACACACAACGGGAAAAATACTATACTCTCTCGCTAGAACTTACCCTCCTAGAGGAACGAGTACGACTAGGTTTGAATTAAAAATTGATTTGAATAAAAAGTTTTTGGAAAACATTTGGAGTCACCACCTAACTTGATTAAGGTGAGTTAGGTCACCTAAAAACTAAGCATAATCCGAAGACTACACTTAGGGTTTTTGAAAACGATTTTGAAAATACTTCCTCAAGAGAGGGTTTTTAAGAAAACAGGTTGTTTGGCAACCTTTAGAATATAATTAAGCCTTTTTTGAAAATAAACTCCATTTTGGTCTTTGAAATCAGTGATCTAGGTTCGGAGGTTGGTTATGTGTAGGGAAGACGCACTAGGCCATCACCCTACCCCGACCTTGTGGTACCTACATGTCTATTTACCATAAATTCACCTATGAGAGTCTTCAACTAACAAATGTCCAATCCTATTTACTTTAGAAAATAATTTTAAAAAAAGAAACTAGCATGATGCATGATGTGCAAGTGCAAGAAAAGATAGTTGAAAAATAGATTTAGAAATATATTTGAAAAGAAATTGACTTGATTTAAAAGATATTTGAAAAGATTGTTTTGAAATTGAAATTGAAAAGAGATTTAAACAGATAGATTTGATTTGATTTTGAAAATAGATTTGAGAAAAGAGATTTGAAAAGAATTATGGAATTGGAAATTGAAAAAAGGTTGTAGAATTGGAGATTTGAAAGAAGTTGTGGAAATAGAAGCTTGAAAGAGATTGTAGAATTTGATATTTGAAAAAGGTTGTGACTGCACCCATGAGGGTTGCCTATGTATCCCTTTAGAGGAATCAGGTTAGTCGTAGTTTGAACAAGAGTCCGATAGAAAATAGAAGGTTTGATTAGAAAAAGAAATTGAATTGAAATTTGGATTTGATTTGAATTTAGAATAGAAGATTAAAATTTGAAATGCAAGAATAGAGACCCTAGACCTAGGAAAATAAGACTTAGAAAGGACTCGAGATTAAGAAAGACTTGACTCTAATGTTGGACTTGGAAGATCGAAGAAATATTAGATTTAGGAAGGGTTCAAATTAGAAAAGGTCCGATTTAGGAAAGTTTCAAAATAGGAAAGTGTCATTTTTGGAATGTTTCGTTTTAGGAAAGTTTCAATTTAGGAAAGTGCTGGATTAAGAAAGTGTTGAAATAGGAAACATTTCGTTTTAAGAAAGTTTTGAAATTGAAAAGTTTTGAATTTGGAACGTTTTGAAATAGGGAAGTTTTGAAAGTTGGAAAGTTTAGAATTTAGAAAGTTTTAGATTTGGAAAAATTGGAAGCTTAGAGAAGTTTAGAATTTTAGAAAGATTCAAAGTTTGAGTTTTAGAAATTCTTGAAATTAGGAAAGATTTTGAGTTTAAGAAAGGTTTGAAAACTTAAATTTGGAAAGTTAAGATTTGGAAAGGGATAAAATTAAGAAAGGTTTGAAAGCTTAAAGTTTAAGGAAAGATTCAAAAGTTTAAGTTTAGGAAACCTAAGCTTTAGGAAAGTACTAAATTAGAAAGGAGTTGAATTAGGAAATATTTGAGTTTGGAAGGATTGAGATTCCTATTTCTTAAAATAAAAGATTGGATTTTGTTTCTAAAAAGAGATGTTTTGATTTTGTTTCCAAAAATGGAGGATTGGATCTAGTTTTCTAAAGGGGAGATTGGGTTTGGTTTCCTAAAGGGAAGATTGGATGAATTTGGGAAAGATGAAGTTTTGGAAATTCTAGTTTTGGGAAGACTATAGTTTTGATGTAGAAAATAGGTTTTGGAAATATATATATATATATATATAGTTTTGATAAGAAAAACAAAAGGTTTTGGAAACCTAGGTTTTGAGGCCAAAATAAGGGATTGGAAGTCATGTTTTTTAGAAGGAAAATTAAGGTTTCCTAATTGTGGGTTCTAGGGTTTGACTTGGACTCTAAGAAAAGATTTTTTGGAAAGTGGATTTTTTGGAAAGATGGATTTTTGAAAAGACAGAGTTTTTGGAAAGAAATCCTAGTGAGGAGTTTTTAGAAAGAGACTTTTAGGAAGAGTTGTTTAGGAAGGAAACGTAAGGAGCGTCTTTAGAGAGTGAACTTTGAAGAAAGCGTTTTTGGAAAGGAGCTTTTAGGAAAGATGGTTTTGGAAAGAGATTGTTGGAAAGGAGATTGGAGGGAGTTTTCTAAGAAGGAAACCTAGGGAGTGTTTTTAGGAAAAGAATTTTGAAGAGGGTGTTTTGGAAAGGAGTTGAAAAGGAAGCTTTGAAAATAGATTTTTGGAGGGAGTTTTTGAAAAATAATTTTGGAAAGGGATTTGAAGAAGAAGATTGGAGAGAGAGTTTTTAGAAAGTATATATAAAATACTTCACTTTCCTAAAGCAATTCTAACCATAAGAAGATTAGACCCACTTTAAGATAGTGGTTTTGAAAACAACTATGTTTTGAAAATATGAACCATATTGGTCACTTTAAATGTAATACTTTCCTAAAGTAACCCTCGCCATGAAAAGGCTAGAATCACCCTAGGATTGTGATTTTGAAAATAAGTTTTGAAAAAGAAGATTTTAATGTAAGTTTTTGAAAACAAATTTAATGCAAGCTTTTGAAAACAAGTTTAAAACAAACTTTGGAGGAACGCAAGATCATGATATACACAATGCAAATTGGGGTCGTGAACATACAAGGTTAAAGGCTTCACCACATAATCAAGGGGGCCAAACCCACGTGGTCTTCGGTTAGACTAAAAGAAAGCCCCCAACACAGTGACTCTCCAATAGCCTAGTCCTACACATGGGTCGGGAATTCTCTTGTTTCAAGCATGCAAGTAGGGGGGAAGAAGATGGGAGATTAAAATAGAAGAAAACCTAAGTGGATTAAGAGAGAGAAGTGAGGGGGAAGATGTGTAAACGTAAATAAGAAGCCTACCTTATGTCTTCTTTATTTTGCTTCGCTTTGCGCGCTGCTTTACTTGTCTTGTTTCGGTCTTTACTTCAATCTTCAAGAGTTTATCCTCAATCTTCAAAGCTTCAAATTGCAGCACTTCAAGTCTTCAAAAGAGGCTTTGGAGGCTAGTGTATGAGTGTATAGAAGTGTATGTAAGTGTATAGGAGGCTAGGGTTTGTGTATGGAGGCTAGGGTTTGGAAAACCTAAGGAAGCTAGGGTTTAGGGAGGCTACGAGCTCTGTATATCGAAAAGTAGGGTTTTTAGACTGAGTTTGCTGACCTCTTTCACGCTGCAGGAGGCTCTGTATTTATAGACAAGGGAATGACCTGGCACCTGTTGTAGTGGCGCCAAGCCATTTTTTGGCTTGGCACCACTACTAGTAGCACTAGCCACTTAGGAAAGTTTATAAGTTGGCAAGCAACGTATCTTGAGAAGATTTGGGCACCTGTACTAGTGACTACCATGCAATTTTTAGCCTAACTTCACTAAGAGTGACTCCAGAAAGTCTGGGAAACATTTAAGGGACCGGGAATGGCCCAGAAGGCTAAAAAAGGGCAGGAACCCTTAGAATAGGGTGCCAGAGGTATTTGACTTGAAAAAGGACGACAAAAATGTGTTGGAAGGGTTGACCGGGCCATTAGGGGCAAAACAGTCAACCGGGCCAAAAAGTTGCCAGGACGGACTCAGAATGTCCCAAAAGAAGGCTCAAGATTTCGAAACATTATTTAGAATGTTCCCAAAGGCTACTGGCTTGATAACCAGAGCCGATGTGGTTGGAAAAGGCGACCGGCCCACCAGGGGCAAAACGGTCATTTTGCACCGGGTTTGCCAGAACTGACTCGGAATGATCCGAAAAAATAAAGGAAGGTTGAGAATACTATAAAAAGCATTCTTGGGAGGATACCGATTTGATACCTAGAGCTAGTGTGGCTAGAAAAGGAAACCGACCCACCAAGGGAAAACGGTCATTTTGCACTGGGTTTACCAGAACTGACTGGGAATGATCTGGAAAGATAATAGAAGGCTGAGAACACTATAAGAAGCATTTTTAGGAGGTTACCGGTTTGATATCTAGAGCCGGTGTGGTCCCCGGGGCATTCGGATGCCTAGAGGCAAAATGGTCATCTTGATCGGAAAGTCTCGGAACTGGCCCGAAACTGACTAGAAGGCACCTAATCATGCCGGATTGCTTTTAACACAATCATGGAAGGGTGGACTTATCATTATGAGGACTCAAGTGTGTTCTCGAGAGACGTGTCATAAAATGGCTGTAGAGGCAGTTTGGTCATTTTTTACTGAAATGGACTAGCAGGCACTGGTGTTAACCTGAGTTTTGAGTGTTTCTGCCACTCTGACGGTGGTCTCATGATACAGCGGTTTGTTAGAAATTCCCTATATCGACCTGTTTGTGAATATTTTTGCTACTCTGACAGTTGCAATGTTTGTGAGTACTTCTGTTGCTCTAACGGTTCGCGATCATTCCCGAGACTGCCTGATCTCGGGAAGCTGCTAAAGGGACTTAGCACCTGAGAAGTCAACTTTCTCGAAAGGCGTGCCGAAATGGACATTTTTGCATTGGCGGGCTAGCAGGTGCCAAAGGTGGACGTTTCTAACATCTAAGGGACTTGGGGTCTCATATCGGTCGACAGGTTTAAAGGGACTTACCGTTCCAAATAAACTGTCTCTGAAAAACGTGCCAAATTGGATAGACTTACCGTCTCGAGGAATCAGTTTTCTCAAGAGAGGGGTTGGAATTAGAATTGGAAAAGGAATTGGAAGGGGGTCTTACCGTCTTCAGAAAGACGTGCCTGTTGGAATTAGAAAGGGGACTTACCATCTCCGAAAAGATGTGCCTGTTAGAATTGGAAAGGTGACTTACCGTCTCCGAAAAGACTTGCCTAATTTTGGAATTGGACCAAACAATGCCCTTAGGGAATTTCGGTCATTTTGCCTATACTTGGGCCTAGTGGGCCCACGAAGCGATGGATAGACGAGAATAGAGCTAGAGAATTGATTTCGATTGGAATACGTCCATCTTGACTTAAGTACAAGTCTGGACGGACCGTAGACTGCCGAGCGGCCAAAAATAGGGTACTTACATCCTTCTAGGAGGTTGAGTTCTAATAAGAGAGTACCGTATTTTTTTAGCTTATGTATGTTTTCTTGAGTGTGAAAAATCGGAGCGCGACAACTAGCGACTCCACTGGGGACGCTTAGAGGGTTAGGCCATTATCGTGTCTTTTCACCCTTCACTCATCTAGAGTCTTCAATTAATTTGTCCAATTCTATCCATTTTAAATTTTTAAAATCAATCTTCTCAAAGCTATTTTCAAAAAAATGCCATCACTTACATTCTATTCACATTTAATCATTCTATTTTGCATGAAGTTTGTCAGTCAAGTACTGACTTTTTGCATTTTTATTTTTGTAGGTGTGGACCATTGTTCACATTTTATTTTTTATCATATTAACTGCTATGTATGTCATGAATGAATAGGATGGAATGGACAGGATAGGTGGGAGTTGTTGGGCCCTTTCCTCCGTTTTGCAAAATTCCACACATAAACTGCACGTGCACTTGCATTTGCATACTTACATTCTTTACCTGGTTACGTCCCTTCTAGTTAGAAAGGGAAATGGTATATTGGTTGTGGGTAGATGCTATGTTAGTTTCTTAACCTACGGCCTTTTGATGGTTCTCCCACTCGAATCACCAACCTATAATGGCACCACCTCGGGGAGTGGGCCTAGGTTTTAAGATTTGGGAACCTAGCCTTCTTAGGAAACATTAGTAAACCCTCAATCTCATGCTCATGTAGAAACCATGCATAGCCAAATCTCTGTCGGATTTAAGACACACACATTAATTTCAAAACCATAGAGGAAAGGGCGACTACTTTACTTTCCTTTATCCTTGTTTATTTCTACTATTATAATGCTTGTATAACTGCTCATGCATGCATGTTTACTTTATAATGGCATTCTCTCTCTCTTTACTCTATGCATACATGTTCATGCATTCAATATTACATTTCAAGACGAGAGTTCCAAAGTAACTCAAGTGACTGCATTCTCATGCATATGATCATCCCATAGAGAGTGACACCAAGATCACTCTCTCTTGCATAAACCTACCAAAATCCTAAGGGATCCCACACAACCCTGAGGGCTCATGGCATACATTCCAAGTCAATCTATAAAGAGGGTCCCCAATCCCTCTATGCTCACGAAGATAAGATTACCAAGAAGATAAGGGGCAATTAAACAGTAAGGTTTCTCAATGACCTCCTCAACATCAAACTCAAAAAAGGTGAATCCAAAGACTCAAGAGTAGTTTAGGATCTCAAATATAAAAGAAGAATAGGTAAAAGTCCCAAGGAAAGTGTTCCCTCTCCCTTTATTAAAATTTACTTCGATTCTCTTGTATTTTAAACTCAAAGTTTGAAGCACTCCTCTACTTTTTGTAAATGAATGAATGAATGTTCCCATTTGACGATAAGGTATCTACATACAGGGGCAAAACCTTATCTACAAAGAATAAGCCAACTCATTATGCTTAGTCCCCATCTGAAAATAGGGGCACCCCTAGGACATGCATTACATAAAAACTTTCAAATCAAGGCACTAACTTATCTTTTGTTTCTTGTCTTATATCCTCCCCCACTCCTCTCCAAGTACTAAGAGAACCAAAGGTAGAAGTAAGACGAGAGGGGGGTTTTCTAAACCATTCATTTAGTATTATCGTACTGCTCACATATTTACTTCCATTATGCTCATGCATCTATATCTAAGACAAGAGTTTCGACAAACTCAACTCATTACATTCTCATGCATTTAATCTACCATAGAGAAAAAGGAGTAATCCAATCTCATGTTAATCGAACCTACCAAAACTCCTAAGGGTTCCTCAACCTTAAGGATTCGTGGCATATATTGAACCATATCTTAAGAGAGGCCCAAATCTCTTTTCATCCATAGAGGCAGGATTGCCCAGACAAAGAAACATCAATTGACCCACGCCAAAGAGGTATTGTATTGCATAATAGGAGCAAAACCCTACCTCCAAAATGGACTCAGCATCATGTCTAGATTCTCTCAAAAAAGGGACCTCCATAGGGCACGCATTACATAAAACCTTCAACTCCACATGTTGATTGCATTTTTTTTTTTTTCCTTTTTTTTCAGGCCCAAGAGCATAACCAACCTATGGGGACCCTCTTGTATCCCACCCCGTTCGCAATTCATGCAAAGATGAACTCAATTGCTAGAGGAGGCATGATCCAAATTGAAAGAACAAGAAGGAGTGGACTATCCATCCACAAGATGCTCTTTCTTAGTTATCATCTTGGCACCATGTTGCCACTCCACCCAATCCTCAAGCTTAGCCACCCTTGCACAAATAGATGCAACACATGGTAAAGGAAGTATGGAGGACACCGGTATGATTCCAAAACCTGTCTAGGGGGCTATTCCAAAAAAGTTGGATTTCTTTCAAATCCTTTTTTCAGCTTTTAGTTCAAATTTGAGTGTGAAAACATCATCATATGATGAAAAGGATTCAAAATTTTCATGTTCATATCAACTGTCTCATCACATTCCATGAGTGATGTTTTCTTTTGAAATGTTTTACCCTGACTTGGAGGATGGGATAGTATAAGCACAACTTTCAGAAGAAACAATCTATAACTCCGAAAAAAGGGGAGAGAGAAACAAGAAGTGCAAAGAAAGGGAAAATATAGAAGGGTGAAAGATGAAGGTCAATCACGTAGTTCATTGAAATCTAAGTAGCGACACCCGAAGGATGTCTTGGCAAAACAGCTAGTAACTACACCCTTAGAAGGAAGATTAGCACACATTGGTAGCCCGAGATGATTAAATATTTGAAAAAATTAAAAAAAAATAAAAAATATTTTTGATAGTATTTGACCTACACGTGCACAATCACTAGGGCAAATATTCAATTATGAACATATTAATGTGCATGCTTGTTTGAGGTTGAATCTTGTGTGAATGATCACTTACATAAATATGAGTCAACGGTTTTGATGATCTTTACCATATTGGTGTTTCATATTCATCTTAATGCACACTTCTCAAGACTTCTTAGAATATAGAATCCGTCTTTATGGTTTATTTTAAATGGTTCCTCCATTGTTAAATATTTGCGGATTATATCACACTTGGATTGACCTTTCGTCGATTCCCTCTCTCATCACTTATGAAAAGGGCTACCAATGAGTCTGAGTACAGCTACCATTGTTATGTAACAAGAAGGGAAGGCTACCTACTCATGTGTGTGAAAGGCACCATATTTTTACATTTCAATATTTCCATCATTAAAGAGACAGGGTTGAAATTTCAAAAACAAATAAAAAAAAAAAAAAGAGAAGAAGAAGAAAAGAGCAAACCAAGATCACGGGATGGGACAGGTTTGACTTTTAGGTGTGTTAATCTGTGAGCTATTAAACATGATATTGTTGACTCAAGGTTGATCCCCATGTTGATTTTGATGATAACTAAACCTTGTGTTATTTTACTAATACATTTGCTTAGTGTGCAAATTAATAAAGATTATAATTTAGACTTAGAAGCTTAACTTAAAGTCTAATACATGTCAAAGTGGATGCACAATAAGCCAAATCAAGCAATGCATCAAAATAGAGCAATGACACCTATTCCAACTTCAAACAAATGATTTGCATTCGAAGAGATTGAAGGTATTCAAAAGAAGATTTTATGAAGTTTTCATAGACTCAATGAAGTTGACTTGAATTCGAAGAGATTGAAGGTGTTCAAAAGAAGACTTCATCAAGTGTGCAAAGATCAATTGAAGATGACTTGATTTTGAAGAGATTGAAGGTGTTCGAAAAGAAAATTCATCTTAATTGCAAAGTCTCTACAAAGAATCCAAATGAAGATTTCATCTTGGATATGAAGAGTCAATAAAGATGGTATATATTCGAAGATATTGAAGATGTTCAAGAGTAGACTTCATCAAGCCTCTAAAAGACTCATTGAAGTGATCTTAAAGAAGAAAGAAGGATTAGTAGCAAAAAGAGAGAGCTCGGCAATGAAGAAGAAGAGCTTGGCATTAATGAAATGAAGTTCTGGCAGTTTGGAAACCAAGAAAAGATGATTATCAAATGATAGATTCAATCCAAATTGAATAAGAGGACAACTTTGATGAATTGAAGACTTTGATCTATCATCATACCCCAAAGAGAAGACTCCTTGAAGATCTTATAGTATTGCTAAAGCTGAGCTTGATCATTGGAAAAATGAATGAAGATTTCTGGGCAATGTGTCGACACATGAAAATAAAAAGTCGACACATGAAGACAGAAGCCAAAAATCTGAAGATAGCATGATCAAGTGCTAACACATGGAATTGATGTGTCGACACATGAAGACAGTGGATAACATCTGAAAAATGAAAGCCGGATGTGTCGACACATGAGATCAAGTGTCGACACCTAGAAAATAACGGCTAATTTTTCTAACTTTATAACGGACTAGACTTGCATTAAATGAGCCTCAATAACTTCCAACGGACGAAATCAATACAGGAGTTTATATACAAGCTTCCAACAACATTTATAAACAAGAGATACGAGAAAAACAATAACCACTGACTGATCAAGCTGAGAAAATCTGAATATTCCTTTTGTCTTCATTTTGGCATTAAGTGAGCTTTTATTTTCCTATCAACTAGTGATAGAGAGTTTGTATTTTGTTTGTATAACTTCATACACCTGTAAGTGAGAGTTTGAGAGTTCTCTTGTAGAAAAAAAACTCTTGTAAGTTGAAGTAGATCTTGGATAAAACCATTTGGTAGCTAGAAGAACTTGGGAGTAAGTTTTTGGGTAAAAGTGAGCTGAGCACTTGGTAAATTAGCATCTACTTTGCAATTACAGATTGTATAGTAGAAGAAGACTTTAAGGGGATCTTGGGGTGAGGACGTAGACCACGAATTGTGGTTGAACCTTAGTAATTCTTGGTGTGCCTTCTCTTGCTCTGTTTTCATTTCCTTTTTGATTACATAGCATTATATATATCTTGATCACTATTCTATTGATTAGATTAATTCTTAATTAGTCTTAATTGCTATTAATTTTTGAAAAACCCAATTCACCCCTCTCTTAGGTTGCCATTTGGGCCAATAATTGGTATCAGAGTTTGTATTCCTGTTTTAGGCTTAACATCCTAGGAATAGATCCATTGCAACCAATTTTGGAAGCTCTCTCGGTAAGGGTCAATCCACAAATAGACTACCTATGTTTAATGGCACCAATTGCAACTATTGGAAGAATTGAATGAGAATTAATATTCAATCGGTAGATTATGAATTATGGAGATTTATAGTAAATGGTCCCAAAACTCCTACAACAATAATAGAAAGAACTGATGTCCCTAAACCTGAAGCCGATTGGGATGAAGATGATTTGAAAATGCTGCAATCTAATGCTAAAGCCATGAATATTCTATATTATGCACTTAATCCCAATGAATTCAATCGCATTTCCACTTATAAATCAACTAAAGAAATATAGGATAGACTAGAGGTTATGCATGAAGGTACCAATCAAGTTAAGGAATCTAAAATCAATATTTTGGTACATAGTTATGAATTGTTTAAAATGAAACCTGATGAGCCTATCACCAAAATTTTTACAAGGTTCACCGATATTATTAATGGCTTGAAATCATCTAGAAAAGTGTGTCCTAACAATGAACAGGTGAAGAATATTCTAAGGTCACTGCCAAAGGCTTGGGAAGCTAAGGTCATAGCAATTCAGGAAGCAAAGGACCTTAACACGTTAGCTCTTAAAGAATTCTTAGGCTCTCTCATGACTTATGAGCTTACTTAAAAGCAGCATGCCCAAGAGGATGAAAAAAAGAAAAGAAAAGGGCAGTTGCATTCAAGTCCACTAGTTAGGATGATGAATCAGCAAGTGAGGAAGATGAGGATGAAATTACTCTCATCACTCAAAAATTCAAAAGATTCATGAAGAAGAAATGGAAAAGTGGAGAGAAGTATAAAGCCAAAG
>CM065383.1:24170000-24230000 GCA_033060915.1 Euryodendron excelsum | reverse complement strand
CTAAGCACAATCCGAATATTACACTTAGGGTTTTTGAAAACTATTTCAAAAATACTTCCTCAAGAGAGGGTTTTTAAGAAAATAGGTTGTTTGGTAACCTTTGGAAAACTTTTAAGCCCTTTTTTGAAAATAAACTCCATTTTGGTCTTTCGAAAACAGTAATCCTAAGTTCAGAGGTTGGTTACGTGTAGGAAAGACGCACTAAGCCATCACCCTACCCCCGCCCTTACGGTACCTACATGTCTATTCACCCTAGATTCACCTATTAGAGTCTTCAATTAATCTATGTCCAAAACTATCCACTTTGAAAAAAATTTTTAGAAAGAAATTGACATGATGCATGATATGCAAGTGCAATAGAAAGATTTGATTTGAAAATAGATTGGGAAATAGATTTGAATAGAACTTTATTTGATTTGAAAAGAGATTTGAAGAGATAGATTTAATTTTGAAAGAAAATTTTGGAGATTGAAAATAGAAATTTGGAAATGGAAGTTGGAAATAGATCATGGGATTGGAGATTTGAAAAAGGTTGTGACTACACATATGAGAGTTGCCTACGTATCCTTTTTAAGGAATCAGGTCAATCATAGTTCAAATAAGAGTCCGATAGAAGATTTTGATTGGAAGAAAGAAATTTCGATTTGGAATTCGAATTAGAGGATTAGGAAATCAGGATTGAACTTAGACCTAGAATTGAACTTGAAAGAAGAATTGACCCTTAGAAGAGAACTTGGACTAGACTTGGAAAGATAGAGTTTTGGGAAACCTAAACTTAGGAAATATGGGATTTAAGAAAGACTTGAGGTTTAAGAAAGATTTGACTCAAATATTGGACTTGGAAGATGAGAGAAAGATTGGATTCAAGAAAGATTCGAATTATGAAAGTTTCAAAAATAGGGAAGTGTCATTTTAGGAAAGGTTTCGATTTAGGAAAATTTTTGAATTAGGAAGGTTTTAAAAATAAGAAAGGTTTTGAAAATTTGAAAGTTTTTTATTTAGGAAAGTTTTTGATTTAGAAAGTTTTAGATTTGGAAAAATTTTAGAAAAGTTTAGAATTTGGAAAATGTTTGAGTTTTAGAAATTCTTGAAGTTAGGAAAGGTTTAAGTTTAAGAAAGATTTGAATATTTGAATTTGGAAAGTTTAAATTTAGAAAGGTATGGAGTTAGGAAAGGGTTGAATTAGGAAAGATTTGGAAGCTTAAAGTTTAAGGAAGGATTTAAATGTTTAAGTATTGGAAACCTAAAGTTTAGGAAGGTATAAGATTAGGAAGGAGTGGATCAGGGAAGGTTTAGACTAGGAAGGATTGAGATTCCTATTTCCTAAAACAAGATATTGGATTTGGTTTCTAAAAGAGGTGTTTTGATTTTGTTTCCAAAAATGGAGGATAGGATCTAGTTTCCTAAATGGAAGATTGGATTTGGTTTCCTAAATGAAAGATTGGATTTGGTTTCTTAAAGGCAAGATAAGATTTGACATGGATTTAGAAGGTGAAGTTTTTGAAATCCTAGATTTGGAAGACTATAGTTTTGATGTAGAAAATAGGTTTTGGAAACCTAGGATTTAGATGTAAAAAAGGAGATTTTGGAAACCTAGGTTTTGAGGCAAGAGTGGAAATCATGTTTTGAGAAATGAAACTAGGGTTTCCTAATCATGGGTTTTATGGCTTGACTTGGGCTCTAACAAAAGAGATTTTTAGAAAGTGAGTTTTTAGAAACGGAGATTTTTTTAAGGAAATCCTAAAGAGAAGTTTTTAGAAAGTAAACTTGAAAAGAGAGTTTTTCGAAAGGGATTTTGGAAAGTAAAACTTTGAGAGAATTTTTGGAAAGAGAGGTTTTGGAAGGAGATCTTAAAAAGGAGTTTTTGGTGTAAGCACCCCATTTTTTACCGCTCGGCAGTCTACACTCCGTCTAGACTTGTTTTCAAGTCATTGTGGGCGTATTCCAATTGAAATTGATTTTCTAAGTCCAAATCTCGTCTGTCCATCGCTTCGCAGGCCCGCCAGGCCCAAATAGAGGCAAAATGACCAAAACGCCTTTAGGGGCATTGTTCTTTCCAACTCCAACTCCAACTCCAACCCCTCTCTCGAGACAATTTATTCCTCGAGACGGTTCCAACTAGGCATGTCTTTTCAAAGACGGTAAGTCCCCTTTCCAATCCCTCTATCGAGACAGTTTTTTCCTCGAGATGGTTCCAATCCAGGCACGTCTTTTCGAAGACGGTAAGTCCCCTTTCCAATCCCTCTCTCGAGATAGTTTATTACGTGAGACAGTTCCAATCTAGGCACGTCTTTTCGAAGACGATAAGTCCCCTTTCCAATCCCTCTCTCGAGACAGTTTATTCCTCAAGACGGTTCCAACTCAGGCACGTCTTTTCGAAGACTGTAAATCCCCTTTCCAATCCCTCTCTCGAGATAGTTTATTCTTCGAGACGGTTCCAAACCAGGCACGTCTTTTCAGAGACGGTAAGACCCTTTTCCAATCCCATTCTCGAGACAGTTTATTCCTCGAGACGGTTCAAGTAGCAAAAATACTCGTAAATATCACAACCGTTAGAGTAGTGGAAATACTCACAAATAGGTCGATATAGGGAATTGCCAACAAACCCCTGTGTCACGACGACCGCCGTCAAAGTGGTGAAAACACTCAAAACGCAGGTCAACACCAGTGTCTGTTAGCCCGCTTCGGTGAAAAATGACCAAACTACCCCTTGGACCTTTTCCGAGACTTTCCGGTCAAGATGACTATTTCGCCCCTAGGCATCCGAACACCCCGGGAACCACACCAGCTCTGGGTATCAAACCGGTAACCTCCTGAGAATACTTCTTATAGTATTCTCAATCCCCCTCCACTTTTCCGAATCATTCCGAGTCAGTTCCGGCAAACCCGGTGCAAAATGACAGTTTTGCCCCTGATGGGCCGGTCACCTTTTCTGACCACACCGGCTCTGGGAATCAAACCGGCAACCTTTGGGAACATTCTGAATAATGTTTCCAAATCTCTTGTTTTCTTCCGGGACAGTCTGAGTCCGTCCCGGCAGCTTTCCAATCCGATTGACCGTTTTGCCCCTAAAGGCCCGATCAACCCTTCCAACACGTCCTATCCTCATTTTTTAAGTCAAATACCTCCGGGACACTATTTTAAGTGTTCATGCTCTTTTCCAGCCTTCCGGGCCATTCCTGGTCCCTTAAACCATTTCCGGACTTTCTAGAGTCATTCCCAGTGAAGCCAAGCCAAAAATTGCATGGTAGTCACTAGTACAGGCGCCCAAATCTAGTCAAAGATACGTTGCTTGCCAACCTTAATAGTTTCCTAATTGGCTGGCGCCACTAGTAGTGGCGCCAAGCCAACATTTGGCCTAGCGCCACTAGGAGCGGCGCTAGACAGAATTTTGGCCTAGCGCCACTACAACAGGCGCCAGTGTTGTCCAACCTCTATAAATACAGAGCCTCTTCCAACATGAAAAGGATGCGTAAACTCAGTCTAAAAATCCTATGCTTCGATATACCGAGCTCGAACACCTCCTAAACCCTAGCTTCCTTAGGTTTTCCAAACCCTAGCCACCCTACACAAACCCTAGCCTCATATACACTCCTATACACCCTCATACACTCATACACTAGCCTTCAACCCTCCTTTGAAGACTTGAAGAGCTGCAATCTAAAGCTTAAAGACAACCCTTGAAGATTGAAGACGAAGATTAAGACGAAGACCGAAGATCGATGACGAGCAAGGCGCGTAATATAAACAAGATACAAGGTAGGTTCTCCATTTAAATTTCTGCACTTCCCCTTGTCTCTTCTCTCTCCAACCCACTTGGGTTTTCTTTATTTTAATCCCCCATCTCTTCCCCCCCCCCCCCCCTTCTTTGCATGCTTGAAACAAGGGGATTCCCGGTCCATGTGTAGGATTGGGCTATTTGAGAGTCACCATGTCGGGGGCTTTCTTCTAGTCTAACCAGAGACCACGTCGATCCGGCCCCCTTGATTATGTGGTGAAGCCTTAGCCTTGTATGTTCACGACCCCAAAATTGCATTGTGCATATGATGATCTTGCATCTTCCAAAAACAGTTTTCAAAGTTGTTTTTCAAATCATTTTCAAACTTGTTTTCAAAATTGCATTAAAATCTCATTTTCAAAATATGTTTCCAAAATCACAATCCTAATGTGATTCTAGCTTTTCTATGGCTAGGATTGCTTTAGGAAAGTGTTATATTTAAAGTGACCTTCATGGTCCATATTGTCAACTCTTGTTGTTTTCAAAACTGCTTTCCTAAAGTGGTGCTAGCCCTCTTATAATTAGAATTGCTTTAAGAAAGTGAGATGTTTTTATACCTTCTAAAAACTCTCTTTCTAAGGGTGTGTTTGGTACGGCTTTTTGGTTAGCTTTTTTGCAAGCTTATAAGCTAAAAAGCTAACAAAAGTTAGCTTTTTTGCCTTTTTTTTTTGCTTTTTTGCTTATTTTTATCTAAACTAAAATCAGAAAAGCAAAAAAGCTAGAAAAACTTAGCTTTTTTACTAGCAAGCTTAAAAAAAGCTTGACTTTTAAGCCCTACCAAACACACCCTAAATCCCTCCTCCTAAAAATCTCTTTTTCAACGTATTTTCTTAAAACTTTCCTTTCCAAAGTTATTTTCAAAAAATCCCTCCAAAAATCTATTTTTTTCAAAACCTCCTTTTTCAACTCCTTTCCAAAACGCTCTCTTCAAAGTCCACTTCCCAAAAACGTTCCCTAGGTCTTTTTCCTAGAAAAAATCTCCCCAAAAATCTTTCCAAAATCTTCCTTCTAGAAACTTCTTTCTAGGATTTCTTTCCAAAAAACTTGTTTCCAAAAACACGCTTTCCAAAAATTCCTTCTCTTTAAAATCTCTTTCCAAAAACTCTATCTTCAAATTCACTTTCCAAAAACTCCTCCCTAGGATTCCTTTGTAGAAAACCTTAGTTTTAAAAAATGCACTTTCCAAAAATCCTCTTTCCTTAAGGTCCAAGTCAAGCCCTAGAACTCACAATTAGGAAACCCTAATTTTCTTTCTAAAAACATGATTTTCAAATTTTGCCCCAAACTTAGGTTTTCAAAACCTCTTGTTTTCTACATCAAAATTATACATGTTTCCAAAACTTATTTTCTACATCAAAACTATAATTTTCCAAATCTAGGGTTTCTAGAACTCCCTTTCCAAATCCTTGCCAAATCTTATCTTCCCTTTAGGAAATCAAATCCAATCTTCCCGTTTAGGAAACTAGATCCAATCCTCCGTTTTTGGAAACAAAATCAAACCTTTGCTTTTAGAAACCAAATCCAATCCCTTCTTAATCCAAACCTTTCTTAATTCAACTCCTTCCAAATTTCCTACCTTCTTAAACTATAAGTTTCTTAAACCTAAACTTTAAATCCTTCCGTAAATTTCAAAATCCAAATCTTTCCTAACTCAAATCTTTCCTAAACTTCCACTTTCCTAAATCTTAAGTTTTTAAAACTTGAACATAAAAATCTTTCCTAAATTTTAAAACTTAACTTCCATATCTTTCCTAATTCAACCCTTTCCGAACTCTATTCCTTTCCAAATCTTAACTTCCCAAATCTAAGTTTTTCAAACATTTCCTAAACTCAAACCTTTCCTAATCTCAAGATTTTCTAAAATTCAAAATTTAAGGCTTTTGAAGTTTTAAACTTTCTAAATTTCAAATCTTTTCAAATTCAAAACTTTCTAAATTTGAAACTTTCTTAAGTTAAATCTTTCTAAATTCTAAACACTCCATTTCGAATCTTTCCAAAACTCTAAACTTTCCTAATTCAAAATATTTCTAAAATTCAACACTTCCCCATTTCGAAACCTTTCTTAAAACGAAACTTTCCAATTTTCAAAACTTTCCTAATTTCAAAACCTTTTCCTAATTCCAAAACTTTCCTAAAATGACACTTTCCTAATTTGAAAACTTTCCTAATTTCTAAAACTTTTCTAATTTGAAAACTTTCCTAATTTCGAAACTTTCCTAATTTGAAAACTTTCCTCAAAACTTTCCTAATTCGAAACTTTCCTAAATCGGACCTTTCCTAATCCGAATCCTTCCTAATTCCAAGCTTTCCTAAATCTTCCAAATCCAATCTTCAAGTCAATTCTTTTCCAAAAATTTTCTAAGTCAAATCCCATCCTTCTTTTCTAAGTCCTCTCTTTCCTAAGTCTAGGTTTCCTAAAACTAAGACTTTCAAAATCAAATCTTTTCAAATCTTCCGATCAAAGTTCAATTTCTCAATCTTCCAATTCAATTTCCAATTCAAATCAAACATTCTATTTTCAATCGGACTCTTATTCGAACTACGACTAACATAATTCCTCCAAAAAGATACGTAAGCAACCCCATGGGTGCGGTCACAACTTTTTTCAAATCTCAAATTCCAATCTGTTTTCAAAACTCCAATTTTAAATTTCTATTTCCAATTTTTTATTTCTAATTTCTCAAACTTTCCAATTTCAAATCTATTTTCAAATCAAATCAATTTCAAATCAATCTCTTTCCAAATCTATTTTTCACTTCTCTTTTCTTACACGTGCATATTGTAAGCACCCCATTTTTGACCGCTCGGCAGTCTACACTCCGTCCAGACTTGTTTTCAAGTCATTTTGCGCATATTTCAATCGAAACCATTTCTCTAGGTCCAAATTCCGTCTTTCCATCGCTTCGCGTGCCTGTCAGGCCCAAATAGAGGTAAAATGACCAAAATGCCCTTAGGGGCATTGTCCTTTCTTATTCCAATTCCAATCCCTCTCTCGAGACAGTTTATTCCTCGAGACGGTCCGAGTAGCAAAACTACTCACAAAACCGTTAGAGTAGCGGAAATACTCACAAAACCGTTAGAGTAGCGGGAGTACTCACAAAACCGTTAGAGTGGCAGAAACACTCAAAATCCAGGCTCGTCTCCTCGGAGACGGTAAGACCCCTTTCCAATCCCTCTCTCGAGACAGTTTATTCCTCGAGACGGTTCCAATTCAGGCACGTCTCTTCGGAGACGGTAAGACCCCTTTCCAATCCCACTCTCGAAACAGTTTATTCCTCGAGACGGTTCCAATCCAGGCACGTCTCTTCAGAGACGGTAAGACCCCTTTCCAATCCCTCTCTTGAGACAGTTTATTCCTCGAGACGGTCCGAGTAGCAAAACTACTCACAAAACCATTAGAGTAGCGGAAATACTCACAAAGCCGTTAGAGTAGCGAAAATACTCACAAAGCCGTTAGAGTAGCGAAAATACTCAACCTCGTCCGAGTAGCGGAAATACTCAACCCCGTCCGAGTAGCGAAAATACTCACACCGTTAGAGTGGCAGAGACACTCAAAACCTAGGTCAACACCCATGTCTGTTAGCTCACTTTGGTGAGAAATGACCAGACTACCCTTAGGACCTTTTCCGAGACTTTCCGGTCAAGATGACCATTTTGCCCCTAAGCATCCGAATGCCTCAGGAACCACACCGGCTCTAGGTATCAAACCGGTAATGTCCCGAGAATACTTTTTATAGTTTTCTCGATCTTCCTTTACCTTTTCGGACCATTCCGAGTCAGTTCCGGCAAACCCGGTACAAAATGACCGTTTTGCCCCTGGAGGGCCAGTCTCCTTCTTCGACCACACCGGCTCTGGGTATCAAATCGGTAATGTCTCGAGAATACTTTTTATAGTGTTCTCGACCTTCCTTTACCTTTCTGGACCATTCTGAGTCAGTTCCGGCAAACCCGGTACAAAATAACCATTTTGCCCCTGGTGGGCCGGTCTCCTTTTCCGGCCACGCCGGCTCTAGGAATCAAACCAGCAACCTCTGGGGACATTCTAAATAATGTTTCCAGATCCCAAGTCTTTTTCCGGGACAATCCGGGTTCGCCCTAGCAGTTTTCCGGTCCGATTAACCGTTTTGCCCCTAAAGGCCCGGTCAACCTTTCCGACCCACCTTATCCTCACTTTCCAAGTCAAATACCTCCAAGACACTATTTTAAGTGTTCCTGCTCCTTTCCGGCCTTCCGGGTCATTCTCGGCTCCTTCAAATCATTCCCAGACTTTTCGGAGTCACTCCTAGTGAAGCCAGGCTAAAAATTGCATGGTAGTCACTAGTACAAGCGCCCAAATCTAGTCAAAGATACGTTGCTTGCCGACCTTAAATCTTTCCTAATTGGCTGGTGCCACTAGTAGTGGCGCCAAGCCAAAAAATGGCCTGGCGCCACTAGGAGTGGCGCCAGTATAAAATTTGCCCTGGCGCCACTGCAACAGGCGCTAGGTTTGTCCTCCTTCTATAAATACAGAGCCTCATTCAACGTGAAAGGGTCTGCAAACTTAACCTAAGAATCCTATATTTCGATATACAGAGCTCGAGCACCTCCTAAACCCTAGCCTCCCTAGGTTTTCCCAAACCCTAGCCACCATACATAAACCCTAGCCTCCTATACAATCATACACACCCCCATACACTAATACCCTAGCCTTCAACCATCCTTTGAAGATCGGAAGAGCTACCATCTAAAGCTTGAAGACAACCCTTGAAGGTTCAAGAAAAAGATCAAGACGAAGACCGAAGACCGAAGACCGAAGACAAGCAAGGCTCGCAAATTAAAGAAGATACAAGGTAGGCTTTCTCTTTAATTTTCTGCACTTCCCCCCTCTCTCTTCTCTCTCCAACCCACTTGGGTTTTCTCTATTTTAATCCCCCATCTCTTTCCCCCCCTTTCTTTGCATGCTTGAAACAAGGGGACTCCCGGTCCATGTGTAGGATTAGACTATTGGAGAATCACCATGTCGGGGGCTTTCTTCTAGTCTAACCAAAGACCACGTGGGTCCGGCCCCCTTGATTATGTGGTGAAGCCATAGCCTTGTATGTTCACGACCCCAAATTGCATTGTGCATATCATAGTCTTGCATCTTCCAAAATTCGTTTTCAAACTCGTTTTCAAAATTGCATCAAAATCTCTTTTTCAAAAACTTGTTTTCAAAACCACGATTCTAGGGTGATTCTAGCTTTCCATGACTAGGGTTGCTTTAGGAAAGTGTTACATTAAAAGTGACCTTTTTGGTCTATATTTTCAAATCTTATTGTTTTCAAAACCACTTTCTTAAAGTGGTTCTAGCCCTCTTATGACTAGAATCGCTTTAGGAAAGTGAGATGTTTTTATACTTTCCAAAAACTCTCTCTTCAAAAATCTCTTCCTAAAAATCTCTTTTTCAACATATTTTCCTAAAACTCTCATTTCCAAAATTGTTTTCAAAAACTCCCCTCCAAAATCTATTTTTCAAAACCCCCTTTTTTCAACTCCTTTCCAAAACTCTCTCTCCTAAAAATTCACTTTCTAAAAACGCTCCCTAAAAAATCTTTCCAAAAACTCTCTTTTTCAAAATCTCCCTTCTAAAAATTCCCCTTTAGGATTTCCTTCCAAAATCTATGTTTCCAAAAACACACTTTCCAAAAACTCCTCCCTAGGATTCCCTTCTAGAAAACCTTCGTTTACAAAAACGTGTTTTCCAAAAACTCTTTCCTTAGAGCCCAAGTCAAGCCCTAGAGCCCACAATTAGGAAACCCTAATTTTCTTTCCAAAAATGTGGTTTTCCAAACTTTGCCCCAAACCTAGGTTTCCAAAACCTTTTGTTTTCACATCCAAACTATACACGTTTTCAAAACCTATTTTCTACGTCAAAACTATAATTTTCCAAATCTAGGGTTTGTAGAATCTCCCTTTCCAAATCCTTGCCAAATCCTATCTTCCCTTTAGGAAACCAAATCCAATCTCTTCCTAATCCAAACCTTTCTTAATTCAATTCCTTCCTAAACCATAAGTTTCCTAAACTTAAACGTTAAATCTTTCCTTAAATTTCAAAATCCAACTCTTTCTTAATTCAAATCCTTCCTAAATTTCCACTTTCCTAAATCTTAAGTTTCCAAAACTTGAACATAAAAATCTTTCCTAATTCAACCCTTTCCTAATTCTACCCCCTTTCTAAATCTTAACTTTCCAAATACAAGTTTTCAAAACCTTTCCTAAATTCAAGCCTTTCCGAATTTCAAGACTTTCTATAATTCAAACTCTAAAACTTTCTAAATCTTAAACTTTCTATATTTCAAATCTTTCTAAAGTTCTAAGCTTCCTAAATTCAAAACTTTCTTAAGTTAAATCTTTCTAAGCCCTAAAACTTTCTAAATTCTAAACTCTCTTAAACTTCAAATCTTTCCAAATCTAAGACTTTTCTAAACTCAAAACTCTCTTAATTTAAGACTTTCTTAAGTTGAAACTTTCTTAATTCAAACATTTCCTAAATTGAAAACTTTCCTTTTTTCAAACCTTTCCTAAAACGAAACTTTCTTATTTTCAAAACTTCCTTGTTTTCAAAGCTTTCCAAATTCAAAACTTCCCTTTTTCAAAACATTCCAAAATTCGAAACTTTCTTAACTTGAAACTTTCTAAGTCTTTCTTAAACTAAACTTTTCCTAATTCAAAACATTTCTAAATTCAAAACTTTCCAATTTTCAAAACTTCCCTAATCGAAAACTTTTCAAAAATGAAACTTTCCTAATTCGAAACTTTCCTCAATCGGACCTTTCCTAATTCAAACATCTCCTAAAATCCAATCTTTCCAAATCTTCCAAGCCAAGTCAAATCTCTCCTAGGTCTCTTCTCTTTCCTAAGTCTAGGTTTTCTTAAACTTTCTCTTTTCCAAAACAAATCCAAATCTATCTTTTTAAATCAAAGTCCAATCTTTTCCAAAATTTCAATTTCCAATCTCCTCTTCTAATTTCAAATTAAATTCAATTTCCAATTCAATCTCTTTCTTTCAATCCAACAATCTCTTTTCAATCGGACTCCGGTCCGAACTACGACTGACCTGATACCCCCAAAGGGATACGCAGGCAACCTTTATAGGTGCGGTCACAATATTTTTCAAACTTTCAATTCCACCCTCATGGGTGCTGTTTTCAAATCTTTCCAAATCTCAAATTTCAATCTATTTTCAAAATTTCAATTTCAAATTTCCATTTTCAAATTGCTACTTTCAATTTCCAAAACTTTTCAAATCTCTTTCACGTCAAATCAATTCTTCTTTTCAAATTCCTTTCTAAACCTATTTTTCAATTCTCTGCACTTGCATATCATGCATCATGTTAGTTTTTTTTTTTTCCAAACATTGTTTTTCTAAAGTGAATAGGGTTGAACTATAGTTGGTTAAAGACTCTCATAGGTGAATCTAGGGTAGATTGACATGTAGGTACCGAAAGGGCAGGGTAGGGTGATAACTTAGTGCGTCTTCCCTACACGTAACCAACCTCCGAACCTAGGATCACTGTTTTTGAAAGACCAAAAAGGAGTTATTTTTCTAAAAAGGGCTAAATGTTTTCCAAAGGTTGCCAAACAACCTGTTTTCCTTAAAAACCCTCTCTTGAGGAGATATTTTCAAAATCATTTTCCAAAAACCCTAAGTGTAGTCTTTGGATTATGCTTAGTTTTTAGGTGACCTAACTCACCTTAATCAAGTTAGGTGGCAACTCCAAACTTTTTCCAAAAGCCCTTTATTCAAATATATTTTCAATTCAAACCTAGTTGCACTCATTCTTCTAGGAGGGTGAGTTCTAACGAGAGAGTACAACATTTTTCCTGCTTGGGTGAGTATTCCTCTAGTGCAAAAAATCTGGGCGCGACACATATCATACATCATGTTAGTTTCTTTTTAAACATTATTTTTCAAAGTGAATATGATTGAACATTAGTTAGTTAAAGACTCTCATAGGTGAATCTAGGATAGACTGACATGTAGGTACCGAAAGGGCAGGGTAGGGTGATGGCTTAGTGCGTCTTCCCTATATGTAACCAACCTCCGAATCTAGATCACTGTTTTCAAAGACCAAAACGGAGTTATTTTTTCAAAAAGGGCTAAATATTTTCCAAAGGTTGCCAAACAACCCGTTTTTCTTAAAAAAGCCTCTCTTGAGGGGATATTTTCAAAATCGCTTTCCAAAAACCCTAAGTGTAGTCTCCGGATTATTCTTAGTTTTTAGGTGACCTAACTCACCTTAATCAAGTTAGGTGGCGACTCCGAATCTTCTTCAAAAACCCTTTATTCAAATCAATTTTCAATTCAAATCTAGTCACACTCATTCTTCTAGGAGGGTGAGTTCTAACGAGAGAGTACAACATTTTTCCCGATTGTCTGTGTATTGCTCGAGTGCGAAAAATCTAGGCACGACATTTGGAAAACGAATTTTGAAAAGAGAGTTTTTGAAAAGGAATTTTTAGAAAGAGTTTTTCTAGGAAGGAGACCTAGGGAGCGTTTTTAGAAAGTGTATTGGAAAAGAGATTTTTTAGAAAGAGAGATTTGAAAAGATAGTTTTTGGAAAGTATATAAAATATCTCACTGTCCTAAAGCGATTCCAACCATAAGAAAATTAGAACCACTTTAAGACAGTGGTTTTGAAAACAACAAATATTTGAAAATATGGACCATATCGGTCGCTTTAAATGTAACACTTTCCTAAAGCAACCCTAGCCATGGAAAGGCTAGAATCACCTTCGGATTGTGATTTTGAAAACAAGTTTTGAAAAAGAAGATTTTGATGCAAGTTTTATAAACAAGTTTAAAAATGAATTTTGAAAAGATGCAAAACCATGATATGCACAATGCAAGTTAGGGCCGTGAACATACAAGGTTAAGGCTTCACCACATAATCAAGGGGGCCGAACCCACGTGGCCTCCGGTTAGACTAAAAGAAGACCCCCGACACGGTGACTTCCAATAGCCTAATCGTACACATGGACCGGGAAGTCCCTTGTTTCAAGCATGCAAGAAAGGGGGGAAAGAAGATGGGGGGATTAAAATAGAAGAAAACCTAAGTGGGTTTAGAGGGAGAAGAGAGAGGGGGAAGATGCGTAAACTTAAATAAAGAGCCTACCTTGTATCTTCTTTACTTTGCTTTGCTTTGCGCACATTGTTTTCTTGCTTTGTTTTGGTCTTCGCTTCAGTCTTCGTCTTGATCTTCGGGAACTTGTCTTGATCTTCGAGAGCTTCGGGTTACAGCACTTCAAGTCTTCAATGGAGGCTTTAGAGGCTAGTGTATGAGTGTATATGAGTGTATGGGAGTATATGAGAGTTAGGGTTTGTGTACGGGGGCTAGGGTTTGGAAAACCTAAAGAAGACTAGGGTTTAGGGAGGCTACGAGCTTTGTGTATCGAAGAGTAGGGTTTTTGGACTTCGTTTACAGACCTTTTTCACACTAGAGGAGGCTCTGTATTTATAGAAGGAGGAATGACCTAGCACCTGTTGTAATGGCGCCACTATGAGTGACACCAGGCCAAATTTTGGCTTGGCACCACTACTAGTGGCGCCAGCCACTTAGGAAAGTTTTAAGATCGGCAAGCAACGTATCTTTAGAAGATTTGGGTGCATGTACTAGTGACTACCATGCAACGTTTAGCGTGGCTTCACTGGGAGTGACTCCGGAAGGCCCGGAAATGATTTGAAAGGGGCGGGAATGACCCGGTAGGCCAGAAAGGGACAGGAACACTTAAAAAAGTGTCCCAGAGGTAGTAGACTTGAAGAGTGATGTCAAGATATGTTGGAAGGGTTAACCGGGCCATTAGGGCAAAACGGTGAACCGGGCTAGAAAGCTGCAGGGACGAACTCAGAATGTCCCGGAAGACTACTCGAGATTTCAAAATATTATTTAGAATGTTCCCAAAGGTTACCGGTTTGATATCCAGAGCCGGTGTGGCTAAAAGAAGTGACCGACCCATCAAAGGCAAAACGACCATTTTGCACCGGGTTTGCCATAATTGACTCAGAATGATCCAAAGAGATTATGAAAGGTTGGGAATACTACAAAAAGCATTCTCAGGAGGTTAATGGTTTGATACCCAGAGCCGGTGTGGTTCCCAAGGTGTTCGGATGCTTAGGGAAAAATGATCATCTTAACAAAAGTCTCGGAGTTGGCCTGAAACTGGCTAGAAGGCACCTAATTATGCCGGATTGCCTTTAAGACAACCTTAGAAAGGTGGACTTACCGTTTTGAGGACTTAGGTACTTTCTCGAGAAACATGACGAAAATGGCCCTAGGCATAGTTTGGTCATTTTTCACCAAAGTGGGCTAGCAAGCACCGGTGTTGACCTAGGTTTTGAGTGTTTCCGCCACTCTGATGGTTGCGATGTTTATGAGTACTTCCATTACTCTGACAGTTCGCGATCATTCACGAGACTGCCTGATCTCGGGAAGCTGCTAAATGGACTTAGCGTCTGAGGAATCAACTTTCTCAGAAGGCGTGCTGAAATGGACATTTTTGCATCGGCGGGCTAGCAGGCACCAAAGGTAGACCGTTCTACCATCTGAGGGACTTGGGGTCTCGTCCTGGTCGACAGGTTTGAAGGGACTTACCGTTCCGATGAGTTCACTCGGAAACGTGCCGAATTGGAGGGTCTTATCACCTTGAGGAATCAACTTTCTCAAAAGGTGTGCTAGATTTAATTGGAATTGGAAATGAAAATAGAATTGGAAAGGGGACTTACCGTCTTCGAAAAGACGTGCCCATTAGAAATTGATCACACAATGCCCCTAAGGGCATTTTGGTCATTTTGCCTCTATTTGGGCCCAAAGGACCTGCGAAGCGATTGATTGACTGGATTAGACTTGGAAAGTTGATTTAGATTGGAATATGTCCATATTGACTTCAATACAAGTATGGATGGACTGGAGACTGCCAAGCGGGCAAAAATTGGGTGCTTACAGCTGCCCCTGTTTTTTTGTCTTTACTTGTTGAAGACAGAAAATGATAGAGTAAGAGTCCCATGTTGACCGTGAGGCAGTCGGAGGGACGAACTTTGGGAATTTTTTGAAAACGGGAGTTTAAAAATGGATATTAGGCCCAAAAGGCCTTTAAAATCGAGTTTTGGCTGGAAAAAGGGTAAAGCTTCCCGAAATTGCCAACTGGCGCCACTACTTTGGAAGAAATGGCTTGGCGCCACTAGGATCAAAACTAGCATTTGCTGGTTCGACGCTGCTGCGGGTATTGAAGGTTTTTCTTAAAACCGAGCGGCATTGCGAGGAAACCGACTTGGACATTGAAGGAGTGCTTCTTGGAGACCACGAGGGATTGCCGAAAGTGAACTTCGTTGCCAGAAAAGTTGCCGGAAGAGAAGTTTTCGCCGGAGAACTCCAAGAGGTGAGTTTTTGAGTTTATGTTGATTTTGACATGTAGAATTCTGTTTAAGTCGTGTAAACATTGAAAATTTATGTTTTGATGTGTTTTGGACACTATGGTGAGGTTATTTTTGCATTTTAATGTTTGTTTGATTGAATTTGAGTGATTTTACGTGATTATGTAAATGGGGTTTTCGCAAGCATTGGGGGGTTTATGCCTATAGCTTTGGGTGTTGAGTTTTTTCGGCTAGATTTTTATACTGTGTGCCTTAGAAAAATATGTTTAATAGCCGTATGAAGTTTAATGATTTTTTGAAAACTCAGTAAATTTTTAATTTTTTGAAAAATAGAAAATACTTGAAAAATTAAGAAAATTTAAGAAAATTTAGGAAATTGATGAAATTTTAGAGCTTAAAATTTAGAAAAACTTGAGAATATTTTAGAAAATATTTGAAATGATTTTGAGAAATTTTAGGACATCTTTGAAAACTGTTAACTTATCAGAAAAGAAAACATGTGTTTTGAAAAATTTAAAAATTTGAAGAATATGTGCGGGTGTTGATGTTGTGTGATTATAACATTGTGAAGTGTACAGTTTATGTTTTGTGTTGATGTGATAGGTGTTGTAGGGGTCATTTTTAAACAAAACTCTGTTGAAATTTTTAAAAATTTAGAGAAAGGGTTGGAGAAATTTTAGAATAAAATATTTTTGAACAAAAAAGATATAAAACCATTGAGAATGGGGCCCTTTTGGTGGAGAAGACCCTGAGAAACTCAAGGGCCTTAAAACTATTGGAAGAAAAATTTAGGAAAAGGACATGTTTTGAAAACATATTTTGACTTTGAAAAACTCGGGATTTTGATAAGAATTTCGAAAGAATGAAAATTTGAAAATTGAGTTCGAAGAAAACTTTTTGGAGCAAGAAGTTTTTAGAAAATCTTGATTAGGATAGAAAAATCTTGGGATGAATTTTGACTGGACTCATTTGTAATTTTCGGGCAAAACGTATAGGAAATTCGTTTTGACTCAGAATGGGAAGTTTGAAATCAAAATGTGTAGGAAATTCATCTTGACTTAGAATTGGATTTAAAATCATAATGTGTAGGAAATTCATCTTGACTTAGAATTGGATTTAAAATCAAAATCTGTAGAAAATTCATTTTGACTTATAATTGGATTTAAAATCAAAATATGTAGGAAATTCATTTTGAAATTCATCTTGACTTAGAATTGGATTTAAAATCAAAATCTGTAGAAAATTCATTTTGACTTAGAATTGGATTTAAAATCAAAATGTGTAGGAAATTCATTTTGACTTAGAATTAGATTTAAAATCAAAATGTGTAAGAAATTTATTTTGACTTAGAAGCGAAATTTTAAAAACAAAATATGTAGAAAATTCATTTTGACTTAGAAGACTGGATTTTTGAAGACAAACGAAAAGATTTTGAAATTTGACAGAAATTTTGGAACAAGAAATTTTTTTATGGAAACATTGAAAACTTTTTAAGGAAGAATTTTTGAAAAATCAGGAATATTGATTGGAATAGACACATGATTAGAAAAGCTTTGAGATGGACTGAGGAACTCTAAGATCTAAGATTATGACTCCTAAAATGGATTTTCGAGAAGAAAACATTTTGAAAATTGACTTTCGAGAATTAATTTTGAACTGCAAGGGAATTAGAAAATCTTTTGAAAATGGATTTTTGAAAAAGAATCTTTGGAGGAAAGAGTTTTTTGAAAAATTTGGAGAAAAAGGTTAAGAAACCCTTTGAGAAGCTGAATTTGGAAAACTTTTTGAGCGTTGAGTTTTAAAAACCTTTTGAGTCGGCTGGGGCAAGGTCTACTGACAGCTGTGTCATTTTTTATCTGTGGTTATCATTGTCAATATTTTGTTTCTTCGGCTTTCATTTCTCATCGGCATATACCGTATATTAACACCTCTTACCTTGGCTTACCTTATCAGGATGGCGGATGCAGGCGATGATGGTTCTGAGAGGAGACGCCGCTCCGAGAAGGCAGCTAGGTCAGATTCTGTCAGCAGTTCCAGTCGGTCTAGGGGTAGTCGGCGGTCTGCAGGACAAACATCTTCTAGCTAGAGCGGTCGGGGGAGTAGACCACCAATCGACCCCTTCCCTCCAGTTGAGGCAGCTTTCGAGGATGAGATGGACGCCGAGGTTTCCCACTTTTGATTTTTAGGATGGCCAACGCTATTTTGAGTTGACTATGAGTTTGGTATGATGGGTATCCTCCAAATGAGTAAGACACTTGTCACTGCTCCTTTGGTTGCATGGCTTCTCTCCTATTGGTGCAACTTGTTTTTTGGCCGTGGTTCCCCTATTGGCCACCTGACATATTGTAAGCACCCCATTTTTGACCGCTCGGCAGTCTACAGTCCGTCTAGACTTGTATTCAAGTCAATGTGGACATATTCCCTATCTAAATCAACTTTCCAAATCCAATCCCGTCAATTCATCGCTTTACGAGACTAACAGGCCCAAATAGAAGCAAAATGACCAAAATACCCTTGGGAGGTATTGTTCGGTCCAATTCCAAATCAGGCACATCTTTTCGAAGACGATAAGTCCCCTTTCCTATTCCAATTCCAATCCCTCTCTCGAGAAAGTTAATTCCTCGAGATGGTAAGTCTATCATGTTCGGCATGTTTTCCGAAGAAAGTCTCTTCAGAATGGTAAGTCCCTTCAAACCTATCGACCGGGACGAGACCCTAAGTCCCCGATATGGTAGAATGGTCTACCTTTGGCACCTATTAGCCCGCTAATGTAGAAATGTCCGCCTTCTGAGAAAGTTGACTTCTCAGGCGCTAAGTCCCTTTAGCAGCTTCCCAAGATCAGGCAGTCTCGAGAATGATCACGAACCATCAGAGTAGCGGAAGTACTCGAAAACATCGCAACTATTAGAGTAACAAAAATACTTGCAAACAGGTCGATATAGGGAATTGCCAACAAACCCCTGTATCACGGGACCCCTGTCAGAGTGGTGGAAACACTCAAAACCCAGGTCAACACCGGTGCCTGCTAGCCCACTTTGGTGAAAAATGACCAAACTGCCTCTAGGGCCATTTTTTGGCACGTTTCCTCAAAACACACCCAAGTCCTTAACGGTAAGTCCACCCTTCCAAGATTGTCTTAAAAGAAATCCAGCATGATTAGGTGCCTTCTAGTCAGTTTCAGGCCAAATGCGAGACTTTCCGGTCAAGATGACCATTTTGCCCCTAGGCATCCGAATGCCCCGGGGACCACACCGGCTTTGGGTATCAAACCGGTAGCCTCACGAGAATGTTTCTTATAGTAGTCTCGACCTATTTTTGTCTTTTCGGATCATTCCGGGTCAGTTCCAACAAACCCGTGCGAAATGACTGTTTTGCCCCTAGTGGGCCGGTCTCTTTTTCTAACCACACCGACTCTAGGTATCAAACCGGTAATCTCCTGGGACATTCTAAATAATGTTTCCAAATCTCGAGTCTTCTTCCGGGACATTCTGAGTCCGTCCCGGTAGCTTTCCTGCTCGATTGACTGTTTTGTCCCTAATGGCCCGGTCAACCCTTCCGACAATTCTTGTCATCCTTTTACAGGTCAAATACCTCTGGGACCTTGTTTTGAGGGTTCCTGCCCTTTTCTAGCCTTCCAGGCCATTCCAGGTCCCCTAAATCCTTCTCAAACCTTTCGAAGTCACTCTTAGTGAAGCCACGCTAAAAATTGCATGGTAGTCACTAGTATAGGCACCCAAATCTTCTCAAGATACGTTGCTTGCCGACCTTAAAACTTTCCAAACTGGCTGGCACCACTCGTAGTGGTGCCAGAAGAAATTTTGGGCTAGCGCCACTACAACATGTGCCAAGTCATGCTTCTCTTTATAAATACAGAGCCTCCTCCAGCGTGGAAGGGGTTCGAAAACTCAGTCTAAAAACCCTACTTTTCGATAGATAAAGCTTGTAGCCTCCCAAAACCCTAGTCTCCTTAGGTTTTCCAAACCCTAGCCTCCATACACAAAACCTAGCCTCTTATACACTCATACACACTCCCATACACTCATACACTAGCCTCCAAAGCCTCCATTGAAGACTTGAAGTGCTACAAACTGAAGCTCTCGAAGATCAAGACAAGTTCTTGAAGACTGAAGTGAAGACCAAAACAAGACAAGTAAAGCAAAGAGCGTAAAGCTAAGCAAAATAAACAAGACATAAGGTAGGCTTTCTCTTTAAGTTTACGCATCTTCCCCCTCTCTCTTCTCTCTCTGAACCCACTTGGGTTTTCTTCTATTTTAATCCCCCATCTTCTTCCCCCCCCCCCCCTTTCTTGCATGCTTGAAACAAGGAACTTCTCGGTCCATGTGTAGGATTAGGCTATTGGAAGGTTACCATGTCGGGGGCTTTCTTTTAGTCTAACTGGAGACCACGTGGGTTCGGCCCCCTTGATTATGTGGTGAATCCTTTAACCTTGTATGTTCACGACCGTTTTTACATTGCGCATATCATGATCTTGCATTCTTCCAAAATTTATTTTCAAACTCGTTTTCAAAACTTGCATTAACATCGTTTTCAAACTTGCATCAAAATCTTCTTTTTCAAAACTTGCTTTCAAAATCACATTCCTAGGGTGATTTTAGCCTTTTCATGGCTAGGGTTGCTTTAGGAAAGTGTTACATTTAAAGTGACCAATACAGTCCATATTTTCAAATCCTCATTGTTTCAAAACCACTATCTTAAAGTGGTTCTAATCTTGTTATGGTTAGAATCGCTTTAGGAAAGTGAGATATTTTATATACTTTCTAAAAATCTCTTTTCCCAACATACTTTCTAAAAAACTCTCTCCACTCTCCTTTTTAAAATTGTTTTCAAAAGCTCCCTCCAAAAATCTATTTTTCAAAAACTCCTTTTCAACTCTTTTTCAAAACATTCTCTTCAAAATTCCTTTCCTAAAAGCGCTACCTATGTGTCCTTCCTAGAAAAACTCTATTTCAAAAAGTCTCTTTTCAAAGTTCACTTTCCATAAGCTCCTTTTTAAAATCACTTTCCAAAATCTCCTGCCTTAGAGTCCAAGTTAAACCCTAGAGCCAACAATTAGGAAATCCTATTTTCCTTTCCAAAAACATGATTTTCAATCTTGCCTTAAAACCTAGGTTTCCAAAACTTCTTGTTTTCTGCATCAAAACTATATATGTTTTCAAAACATCTTTTTCTACATCAAAACTATAGTCTTCAAAATCTAGGGTTTTCCAAACTCCATCTTTCCAATTCCATGCCAAATCAAATCTTCTCTTTACGAAACTAAATCCAATTTCCCATTTAGAAAACTAGATCCAATCCTCCGTTTTTGGAAACAAAATTGAAACACCTCTTTTAGAAACCAAATCCAACCTTTTGTTTTAGGAATCCCAATCTTTCCTAATCTAAACCTTTCCTAATTCAAATCCTCCCTAATCTTATACCTTCCTAAACCATAGGTTTCCCAAACTTAAACTTTTAAATCTTTCCTTAAACTTCAAGCTTCCTAATCTTCCCTAATTCAAATCCTTTCCTAGTTCCTCCTCTTTCCAAATCTTAACTTTCCAAATATAAATCTTCAAATCTTTCCTAATCTTCAAACCTTTCCTAATTTCAAGAATTTCTAAAACTTAAATTTTCAAATCTTTCTAAAATATAAACTTTTCTAAATTTCAAATCTTTCTAAATCTCAAACACTTTATAAATTCTAAACTTTCCAACTTTCAAAACGTTCCAAATTCAAAACTTTCCAATTTCAAAACTTTCTTAAAACAAAACCTTTCCTATTTCAAAACTTTTCTTAAAATGAAATTTTCTTAATCCAAAACTTTCCTAATTCGAATCTTCCCTAAAATGAAACTTTCTTAAAATGAAACTTTCCTAATTCGAAATCTTCCCTTAAATGAAACTTTCTTAAAACGGAACTTCCCTAATTCGAGTCTTTCCTAAATCTTATCTTTCCTAGGTCTAGGTTTCCTAAATCTTAATCTTTCCAAAACAAGTCCAAATCTTTCTTCCAAGTTCTATCTTTCAAAATCAAAGTCCAATCTTTTCAATTCTAAATTCCAATTTCCAATCATTTATTGTAAATTCAAATAAATCCAAATTCCAATTCAACTCCTTTTTCAAATCAAATCTTTTGTCTTCTATTGGACTCTTGTCCGAACTACGACTGACCTGATTCCTCAAAAAGGATACGTAGGCAACCCTCATGGGTGCGGTCACAACCTTTTTCAAATCTCCAATTCCATAATCTATTTCAAACTTCCAATTCCAAATTTCTATTTCCAAATCTCTATTTCCAATTTCTAAAACTTTCTAATTTCAAATCTATCTTTTCAAATTTCTTTCCAAATCTATTTTCCAACTTTCTTTTCTTACACTTGCATATCATGCATCATGTCTTTTAAAACATTATTTTTCTAAAGTAGATAGGATTGGACATTTGTTAGTTGAAGACTCTCATAGGTGAATTTAGGGTAAATAGACATGTAGGTACCGCCAGGGCGAGGTAGGGTGATGGCTTAGTGCGTCTTTTCTACACGTAACCAACCTCTGAACCTAGGATCACTATTTTCGAAAGACCAAAATAGAGTTTATTTTCAAAAAAAGCTTAGTTATTTTCCTAAGGTTGCCAAACAACCTGTTTTCTTAAAAACCCTCTCTAGAGGTAGTATTTTCAAAAACCCTAAGTGTAGTTTTTGGATTGTGCTTAGTTTTTAGGTGACCTAACTCACCTTAATCAAGTTAGATGGCGACTCCAAATGTTTTTCAAAAACCTTTTATTCAAACCAATTTTCAATTCAAACATAGTCGCACTCATTCTTTTAGGAGGATGAGTTCTAACGAGAGAGTACGGTATTTTTTCCACTTGTGTGTGTATTCCTCGAGTGCGAAAAATCTAGACACGACACCTATCGCTCTTCCGTTTTGGGGAATGTGAGCTTCCCCCTACTCCCCACAAGTATGGCTTCCTCCTAGGTCTTCGGAATGGTTCAATTGACATTATCGGACGTACTTTTCCTGATGGTTGCATCACGATTGTTTCTTCTCAGTTTGGGCTCCGTTGTGTAGCCTTTTCTTCTGATTTGCTACCCCAGTTTCCTTATGTCTCAGTGAAGTTCTTGTTTCTCTTATTTTGAGTTTGCGACAGACAAGCGAACTTATTCATGGGATTGGCATGCTCTTCAAGATTGGTCCATTTCTCGCACAGTGACCTTAGCTCTACTCTTTTTTTTTTTTTTTTGAGTTTCTTAATATTCCACCGGTGGATTACTTGATTGATTGTCGGTTGCATGCGCTGCTCTTTAGGATTTGTGAAGGACACTCATATGCTCTTATGGTTGTGGGAGAGACCTTTGTGAGCCTTACTAGACTCTAGCAAGGGGTCGATGTTCATTGTTGGGGGCGTGCTTCATTATTCCACCTTTGGACGATCAGGCACTTATTCACTACTCCTTTTTTGAAGTTATTTGATTGGGGAGGTTGAGGGTAAGTCATTGCCCTATTCTCTGTTTCTTGTCGTCCATGAAAATCTAAGCCTTCTGAGGTGTGTGCCGATGCTGGAGATATCTAAGGGGCGGCTTTAGCTCATTTTTGTGCTTTACCTCATTCTTTGTTTCCTATTTAAGAGAAGGAGAAAGATATAAAGTTAGTTTGTATGCAAAAATAGTTTACTTATACCAATTCTGAAAATACACAGGTAAAAGGTGTGGATGCATATCATAATTTTTTTTTACGAAAGCACACAGAATTAAATGTATGGCCTATCATTATTATTATTATTTTTATGAATGTATGGGTTTATATAAGAGTTAAATTGAATGCCTGAATAGATACAAACTACACAAGAATTCAATAGATGTACAGGTTAGACCTATCATGGATGCATTAGAATTACATGTACATAAACTATTTACAAAGTATAACCCAGGATTGCCCCAAGGCCCATATTCTCAGGATTCTATTTTCCTTTTT
The DNA here is from genome assembly GCA_033060915.1 of Euryodendron excelsum. NCBI lineage: Eukaryota > Viridiplantae > Streptophyta > Magnoliopsida > Ericales > Pentaphylacaceae > Euryodendron > Euryodendron excelsum. The sequence continues at coordinate 24,206,862 of CM065383.1, read as the reverse complement.
AGGATTCTACCCCATTCAGTTTTGTCCCATTCTTATCGAGGTGTGATAGCATTTGCACCATTCTCTAGGGATCTTGATTCTTTGGTTTGCCATCCTATCCTTACTTTCTACAGGGTTGCTGTTTGGAGTTTTCTGACCTCACTTGGTTTTCTCTCTCTCAGATTTCCAAAATGCCATCATGGCTAGAGCGACAACTCGCATGCCCTTTGCAGAGCGATAAATAGCTAAGCCCTCAATCCGAGAAGACTTCTTTTAAGACTGTAATGCAGGCTGGTTTCAGGGGTTGTAAGAAATGAAGGGATATTTAGGCTTAAAGATTTTCTTTTAGTGGGTTGTTTAAACCAAAACCATCTAAGCACACTTTGGAATATGAGATTACCCCTATATTTCTCCCCAGTTCTCCTTTCTCATCCTACTTGTCTTGGTATTGTTCAGGCATATTTGGATTAAGCAATTCTCTTTGATCACAGAGGACTTTAATTTGGACCGTAATGTAGGCTAGGTTAAGTGGTTTATGAATGAAAAGGATACGCAGGCTCAAATTTGATATTATTTCTAGTAGGGTTTAGATCCACGCCATCCTTGGTTGGTCTTCCAGCGGGGTTTCGTCTCCTAATATCCTTCTCTAGCTTTAGCAACATGTCTGGCTTATTTAGATCAAGCAATCTTTTTTCAATCGGAGAGGACTTTAACAGGGTCGTAATGTAGGCCACATTTTTGGGTGTTTACAAGAATGGGTAAAGGGTCGAACTTATTGCTTCTACTAGGCTTCTTTGTTACCTAGGATCACCTTTGAATAACTATATATTCTCCAAAGAGTTCATGTTTCTTGTAGTTTGATTCTTGACCTTCTAATGGAGTTGCCCCTTCATTTTCTTTCTTCTTCCTCTTTTTTTTAACTATATGGGAAATGAAATGAGGGCATCTCTTTATTTTGATCAAGATTGCTTGATCCATAGAGCCTTCACTTTACTTTAACTTGATGATCATCACATTCTCTGCCAGATCTTCTACTGCCTGTCTGTCCCAATATGGGGGAATGGTTTCGGATCGGGATTGACAAAAAATCTTTCACTTTTCGCGATGCACTACTGGGTTAAGCAATGGGGATATTTTTATGTATGGTAGTAGAATTGAGGGCCCCTAATCATTTCAAATTGAATTGCTTAGTCCATAAAGCCTTAGTACAAAATTTAGACAATATTCTTAGGGACAATGTGTTTCTGCCAATAAACTCCTATCTATTCTATCGAATCAACTACTCTGTGCTTACCCCAGTCTGGGGGATGGTTATTGGTTTGGGGTTATCTGAAAAGAAATCATACACGGCTCTAATGGGCTGACCAAAGGATAGTGTTTATTTGGCATAAATAGAACAACAGCTCCTCATCATTTTGAGTACTCAGCTGCCCATCGCTTAGCCAGGATATCACACAAGTGTCACCTTTTCAATGAACTCCACACCTTTTTGATGAGACTGCCTCCTTCCTATCTCTCACTCTCTCTTTGTTTCTTAAAGGTCTTAAGCCCCCTTTGAATGGGTTGCCTATGCTATCCCATTCTTTAAGTCGAGTCATTTACCAAATGGAAAAGAATCCCTAAAAGTAATAATCATCCACAAGAGTATGAAACAAAGGGGATAAACTGGAAACTACCCATTTTCATTTAAAAATATGATTACATGGCATGCAATGTTTATTTAAAGCAGATATGCGAGAAATAAAGAGACGAAAAGAAAATAGATGAATTTTGTAAAAACCTCATTTTTCTTGTAGACCTCTTGGTAAGAACCCTTAACAAGGTTTTGAAACTATGGCAACTGCTTCTGTATTTCATTCCCCGAGTGTATCACCAAACGACGGAGGGCAAATTGACAGATCTTTTGTGGTGTTTGACATGCATTCGGAAGTTAAGAGATTCTTTTATAGCAATGCACGAGTCTGATAGGACTTTGCAAACGATGAAGCCTCCTTTTGCATGGACGATGGTTGTCGCGACATGGTGTGGAGGTAACATCTTGTTGATGAATGGTTAGTTCTTATTGCTCCTTGATGTAGGTTTGGCCTCTTCTAACAACTAGGCTCATCCTTCCATGAGTTTGAGCTTGGTGGGGTACTAGAGGGATTCCATGAATTCAGTTGTGCTCTCTAAGCTACAAAAAGAAAAAGAAAAACAGAATGCAGTCAGCATGTAGAGTTGGAGGTTCTATGCGATGTATGTCCTATGAAGGTCCCTTTTTTGAGAGAATCTAGGTATGATGACAAGTCCATTTTAGAGGTGGGGTTTTGCCCCTATTATGCAATACAATACCTCTTTGACATGGGCCAGTTAATGTTTTCATATTTGGGTAATCCCGCCTCCATGGACTGAGAGAGATTTAGGCCTCTCTCGAGATATGGTTCTATGCATACCATGAATCTTTAGGATTTAAGAACCCGTAGGAGTTTTGGTAGGTTCGATTAACATGAGATTGGATTGCTCCTTTCTCTCTACGGTTGATTAGATGCATGAGAATGAAATGACTTGAGTTTCTTAGAACTCTTGTCTTGGAATAGATATGGGTGCATGAGCATAAAAGAAGTGAACGTGTAAGCAATATGATAATAATAAGTGAGTGATTTAGAAAACTCCGTTCTTGTCTTGCTTTTGCCTTTAATTCTCTTGGTATTTGGAGATGAGGAGGGGGAGGACAGAAAATAAGAAACAAAAGAGAAGTTAGTGCCTTGATTTGAAGATTTCTATGCAATGCATGTCCTAGGGTGTCCTTACTCGAGAGGGCAACTAATCATGATGTATTGGCTCACTTTTGGAGATAGGGGGTTTGCCCCTGTATGCAAGCGCCTTACCATGGATTAGGAATCTAAATTCATCATCTATTCGCAGAAAATAAGGAAACTTATTGAACAAAAGAAAAGAAGTACATTTTAACAGTGGGGGAGGGGGAACATGCTTCTTTGGACTTCCACCTATCTAATTTTACATAAGAAATCCTAAACTACTCTTGAGTCTTTGAATTCGCCTTCTGTGGATTCGATGTCGAGGAGGTCGCTAAGAGACCTTGTTGATTGATTACCCTTTGTCTTCTTGGCAGTCCTATCTCCGTGAGCATAGAGAGATTGGGGCCCCTCTTATAGAATGAATTGATGTGCATGCCATGAGTCCTTAGGGTTACGTGGGAACCCTTAGGGTTTGAGATAGGTTTAATGCAAGGGAGAGTGACTTTGGTGTCATTCTCAATGGGTTGATCATATGCATAAGGATGCAGTGACTTGAGTTACTTAGAACTCGTCTTGACATGGAATATGGAATGCATGTAAATGGATGCATAGAGTATAAGGAGAAAGAATGCAATGATAAAGTAAACGTGCATGCATGAGTAGTTAAGTAGTCATTACAACAGTAAGAATACATTCATTATAACAATAGGAATAGACAGGTATAAATGAAAATAAGAGCAGTTGCCCTTTCCTCTATGGTTTTGAAAATGGTGCGCGTGTCTTAAATCCAGTAGAGGTTCGACTATGCAAGGTGTCTATATGAGCATGAGGTTAAGGGTTCACTAATGCGTCCTAAAAAGGCTCGGTCCCTAGATCTTCAAACCTAGGCCCACTCCCCGAGGTGGTGCCATGATCGGTTGGTGATCTGAGCAGGGGAACCATCAAGAGGCAAAGAAACTGACACAGCATCTTGCCCAAAACCAATATACTGTTCCCCCTTTCTAACTAGAAGGGTCATATCAGGGTAAAAATGCATGTAGAATGCAAGTGCAAGTGCAATGTGTATGTGATTTTTGAAAGTAGAGGAAAGAGCCAAACAACTCCCATCCATCATATTCATCAAATTCATGCATAGTAGTTAATTAAAGCAATAATGTAAACAAAAAGCACACCTACAAAACAAAGATGCAAGAGTTAGTATGTGGATGGCAAACTTAATACAAGATAATATGAATGGAGTTAAATCCATGTTTGTGAAAATAACTTTGAAAATCGAAAGTGGATAGAAGTGGACAAGTTAATCGAAGACTCTACATGGGTGAAGGGTGAAGAGATATGACTATAGCCTAACCTTCTAAGCGTCCCCAGTGGAGTCGCCAACTGTCGCGCTCAGATTTTTCGCACTCCTGGAATACACACTCAAGCGGAAAAAATACCGTACTCTCTCGTTAGAACTCATCCTCCTAGAAGAATGAGTGCGACTATGTTTGAATTGAAATTTGATTTGAATAAAGGGTTTTTGGAAAACAATTCAGAGTCGCCACCTAACTTGATTAAGATGAGTTAGGTCACCTAAAAACTAAGCACAATCCAAAGACTACAATTAGGGTTTTTGAAAACAATTTCGAAAATACTTCCTCAAGAGAGGGTTTTTTAAGAAAACAAGTTGTTTGGCAACATTTGGAAAACTTTTAAGCCCTTTTTTGAAAATAAACTCCATTTTGGTCTTTCAAAGACAATGATCCTAAGTTTGGAGGTTGGTTACATGTAAGGAAGATGCACTAAGCCATCACCCTACCCTGCCCTTGCGGTACCTACATTTCTATTCACCCTAGATTCACCTATTAGAGTCTTCAATTAATCTATGTCCAAAACTATCCACTTTGAAAAGAATTTTTGGAAAGAAATTGACATAATGCATGATATGTAAGTGCAATAGAAATATTTGATTTGAAAATAGATTGGGAAATAGATTTGAAAAGAACCTGATTTGATTTGAAAAGAGATTTGAAGAGATAGATTTAATTTTGAAAGAAAATTTTGAAGATTGGAAATAGAAATTTGGAAGTGGAAGTTGGAAATAGATCATGGGATTGGAGATTTGAAAAAGATTGTGGAAATAAAACCTTGAAAAAGGTTATGACCACACCCATGAGGGTTGTCTACGTATCCTTTTTGATGAATCAGGTCAGTCGTAGTTCGGACAAGAGTCCGATAAAAGATTTTGATTGGAAGAAAAAAATTTTGATTTGGAATTCGAATTGGAGGATTAGGAAATCAGGATTGAACTTGAACCTAGAATTGAACTTGAAAGAGGATTTGACCCTTGGAAGAGAACTTGGACTAAATTTGGAAAGATAGAGTTTTGGGAAACCTAGACTTAGGAAATATGGGATTTAAGAAAGACTTGAAGTTTAAGAAAGATTTGACTCAAATATTGGACTTGGAAGATTAGGGAAAGTTTTTGATTTAGAAAGTTTCAGAAAGAGTTGAATTAGGAAAAATTTGGAAGCTTAAAGTTTAAGGAAAGATTTAAATGTTTAAGTATTGGAAACCTAAAGTTTATGAAAGTATGAGATTAGGAAGGAGTAGATTAGGAAAGGTTTAGACTAGGAAGGATTGAGATTCCTATTTCCTAAAACAAGGGATTGGATTTTGTTTCTAAAGAGGTGTTTTGATTTTGTTTCCAAAAACGGAGAATAGGATCTAGTTTCCTAAATGGAAGATTTGATTTGGTTTCCTAAATGAAAGATTAGATTTGGTTTCCTAAAGGGAAGATAGGATTTGACATGGATTTAGAAGGTGAAGTTTTAGAAATCCTAGATTTGGAAGACTATAGTTTTGATATAGAAAATAAGTTTCAGAAACCTAGGATTTAGATGTAAAAAAGTAGATTTTGGAAACCTAGGTTTTGAGGTAAGAGTGGAAATCATGTTTTGAGAAAGGAAATTAGAGTTTCCTAATCGTGGGTTCTAGGGCTTGACTTGGGCTCTAACAAAAGAGATTTTTGGAAAATGAGTTTTAGAAAGGAAGATTTTTGGAAGGAAATCCTAGAGAGAAGTTTTTAGAAAGTAAACTTGAAAAGAGAGTTTTTTGAAAGGGATCTTGGAAAGTAGAACTTTGAGAGAGTTTTTGGAAAGAGATGTTTTGGAATGAGATCTTAAAAAGGAGTTTTTGAAAAACGAATTTTGAAAAGAGAGTTTTTGGAAAGGGATTTTTAGAAAGAGTTTTTCTAGGAAAGAGACCTAGAGAGCGTTTTTAGAAAGTGTATTGGAAAAGAGATCTCTTAGAAAGAGAGATCTGAAAATAGTGTTTTTAGAAAGTATATAAAATATTTCACTTTCCTAAAGCGATTCCAACCATAAGAAGGTTAGAACCACTTTAAGATAGTGGTTTTGAAAACAACAAAGATTTGAAAATATGGACCATATCGGTCACTTTAAATGTAACACTTTCCTAAAGTGACCCTAGTCATGGAAAGGCTAGAATCACCTTAGGATTGTGATTTTGAAAATAAGTTTTGAAAAAGAAGATTTTGATGCAACTTTTGAAAACAAGTTTAAAAAAGAATTTTGAAGAGATGCAAAACCATGATATGTACAATGCAAGTTAGGGTCTTGAACATACAAGGTTAAGGTTTCACCATATAATCAAGGGAGCCAAATCCACGTGGACTTCGGTTAGACTAAAAGAAAGCCCTCGACACGATGACCTCCAATAGTCTAATCCTACACATGGACCGGGAAATCCCTTATTTTAAGCATGTAAGAAAGGAGGGAAAGAAGATGGGGGCTTAAAATAGAAGAAAACCTAAGTGGGTTTGGAGGAAGAATAGAGAGGGAGAAGATGCATAAATGTAAATAAAAAGCCTACCTTGTATCTTCTTTACTTTGCCTTGCTTTGCGCGCTTTGTTTTTTTTTGCTTTGCTTCGGTTTTCATTTCAATCTTTGTCTTGATCTTCGGGAACTTGTCTTGATCTTTGAGAGCTTCGGGTTGCAGCACTTTAAATCTTCAATAGAGGCTTTGGAGGCTAGTGTATGAGTGTATATAAGTGTATAGGAGTATATGAGAGTTAGGGTTTGTGTACTGGGGCTAGGGTTTGGATAACCTAAAAAAGACTAGGGTTTAGGGAGGCTACGAGCTCTTTCTATCGAAGAGTAGGGCTTTTAGACTGAGTTTGCGGACCTTTTTCACGTTGGAGGAGGCTCTGTATTTATAGAGAGAGGAATGACCTGGTGTCTATTGTAGTGGCGCTAGGCAAAATTTCCTTGTGGCGCCACTCAGACCAAATTTTGGCTTGGCACCACTACTAGTGGTGCCAGCCACTTAGGAAAGTTTTAAGGTCAGCAAGCAACGTATCTTCAGAAGATTTGGGCGCCTGTACTAGTAACTACTATGTAATTTTTAGCGTGACTTCACTAGGAGTGACTTTGGAAGGCCCGAGAACGATTTGAAAGAGGCGGGAATGGCCTGGCAGGCCGAAAAGGGACAAGAACACTTAAAAAAGTGTCTCAGAGGTAGTAGACTTGAAGAGTGATGTCAAGATGTGTTGGAAGGGTTGACCGGGCCATTAGGGGCAAAACGGTCAACCGGGCCAGAAAGCTGCCGGGACGGACTCAGAATGTCCTGGAAGAAGACTCGAGATTTGGAAACATTATTTAGAATGTTCCCAAAGGTTACCGGTTTGATATCCAGAACTGGTGTGGCTAGAAGAGGTGACCGGCCCACCAGGGGCAAAACGGTCATTTTGCACTGGATCTACTGGAATTAACTCAGAATGATCTGGAGAGATAATGAAAGGTTAGGAATACTATAAAAGCATTCTCGGGAGATTATCGATTTGATACCTATAACCGGTGTGGTTTATGGGGTGTTCGGATGCCTAGGGGCAAAATGGTCATCTTGATTGGAAAGTCTCGAAATTGGCTCGAAACTGGCTAGAAGGCACCTAATCATGCCAGATTGCCTTTAAGACAACCTTAGAAAGGTGGACTTACCGTTCTGAGGGCTTAGGTACTTTCTCAAGAAACGTGCCAGAAATGGCCCTAGGGGCAGTTTGGTTATTTTTCATCGAAGTGGGCCAACAAGCACCGATGTTGACCTGGGTTTTGAGTGTTTCCGCCACTCTAGTGGCTGTCCCGTGATACAGGAGTTTGTTGGCAATTCCCTATATTGACCTGTTTCCGCCACTCTGACGGTTGCGATGTTTACGAGTACTTCCGCTACTCAGACGGTTCGCGATCATTCCCGAGACTACCTGCTCTCGGGAAGCTACTAAATGGATTTAGCGCCTGAGGAATCAACTTTCTCAAAAGGCGTGCCGAAACAGATATTTATGTATTGGTAGGCTAGCAGGCCCCAAAGGTAGACCGTTCTACCATCTCAGGGACTTGGAGTCTCATCTCGGTCGACCGGTTTGAAGGGACTTACCGTTATGAAGAGTTCACTCAGAAATGTACCGGATTGGAGGGTCTTACCACCTTGTGGAATCAAATTTCTCAAAAGGTGTGCCAGATTTAATTAGGATTGAAAATGAAAATAGAATTGGAAAGGGGACTTACTATCTTCGGAAATACGTGCCTATTGGAATTGGACCGTACAATGCCCCCAAGGGCATTTTAGTCATTTTGCCTCTATTTGGGCCCAAAGGACCCGTGAAGCGATTGATTGACGGGATTAGACTTGGAAAGTTTATTTACATTAGAATACGTCCATATTGACTTGAATATAAGTCTGGATGGACTGGAGACTGCCGAGCGGGCAAAAATGGGGTGCTTACACCATTCTACAGAATAAATCCTAGGTGATTTTTTACAAGGAATAAGAACTCAATCCTCTATCATAAATATATGTAATCTTCTTGCATTTTTATCATAAAATAGAGCCTAAATGTTTTGATGATGCTGAAAATGATGAGTTTTGGAATAATGCAATGCAAAAAGAATTGAACCAATTTGAAAGGAATGAGGTATGATACCTTGTTCTTAAGCCAAATAATCATCCTATTATTGAAACTAAATGGGTGTTTAGAAATAAAATGGATGAGTCTAGAGTTGTTGTGAGGAGTAAGGCAAAACTTGTTGCTCAAGCTTACAGCCAAGAAGAAGGGATTGATTTTGATGAAACATATGCTCCGGTAGCTAGATTAGAAGCCATTAGATTGTTGCTTGCATTTACTTGTTTTAAAGATTTTAAACTATATCAAATGGATTTTAAAAGTGCTTTTCTAAATGGTTTTATAATCAAAGAAGTTTTTGTTGAACAACCTCTTGGTTTTGAAGATCCGAAATTCCATAACCATGTTTTCAAACTAACAAAAGCTTTATACAGTTTGAAGCAAGCCCCAAGGGCTTGGTATGAAAGATTGAGTAAGTTTTTTATTAAAAAGGTTTTTCAAGAGGAAAAATAGATACTACTTTTTTTTTTATCAAAATAAAAAACAATGACATGCTTTTAGTGCAAATATATGTGGACGATATTATATTTAGTGCTAGTAATGAGTCGCTTTGCAAAGATTTTGCTAAGTGCATGCAGAGAGAATTTGAAATAAGTATGATGGGTAAACTCAACTATTTTCTTGGTCTTCAAATCAAGTAATTGAAGAAAGGCATCTTCATTAACCAAGCTAAATACATCAAGGACTTGATCAAGAAGTTTGGCATGAAAGATGCAAAGCCTATAAGTACTCCAATGAGTACTACAACAAAATTAGATAGCGATGAAAAAGGTAAATCAATAGATATCAAACTTTATAGAAGTATGATAGGCTCCTTATTGTATCTAACTATTAGTAAACTAAATATAATGTTTGGTGTTTGCTTATGTGCTTGTTTTCAATCAAATCCCAAAAGATCTCATGTGATTGTTGTGAAAAGAATCTTTCGTTATCTAAAGTACACACTTAACCTTGGATTGTGGTATCCAAAGGGTACTTGTTTTAATTTGATTACTTACACTAATGCTGATTATGTAGGGAGTAGAGTTGATAGGAAGAGCACAAGTGGTTCTTGCCAACTCCTAGGCAACATGATTGTGTTTTTGTATAGTAAGAAACAAAATTCAGTTGCTCTCTTCACAGCTGAGGCTAAATATGTAGCAGTTGGTAGTTGTTGTGCTCAAGTGTTATAGATTAAACAATAGCTAGAAGATTATGGTATTATATTTGACCATGTTCCTATTAAATGTGATAATAGTAGTGTTATAAACCTAACTAATATTTCTATTCAACACTCTCGCACAAAGCACATTGAAATTAGATATTACTTTATACGAGATCATGTACAAAAAAGTGATATTGAACTTAACTTTGTATGCACAAATATGCAATTGGCTGATATTTTTACTAAACCATTGAGTAAACACAGATTTTGTATGATAAGAAAAGAATTCGAGATGAATGATCCTATATCTTAATACTTGTTTAATTTGAGTAAAATTCATGTTATATATGTTTTAAATGTGATTATCATTTATGTGAATTGCATTTCTTGAATTCATGATTCATTGCATAATCATATTAAAACACATTTTCTCTCAAAATTTGAAAAAGGCCATCCCCTGAATTCCTTATACTTCACATGCCCCAGTCTGATTGCATGAGTCGACTTACCATTTGCATGTGTCGACACATCACGACAGTGGACTTAAATTATTTTGTTGACACGCATGTGTCGACACACCAAGTTCATAGGTTGACGCATGAGTCGGGCCTATATACTTTAACAAAGCCCACTTTACAAACATTCGAACTTTTCCCCTCTCACTCTCACTCTTTTTCTCTTCCGCTCTCCTGTTCACACCAAACTCAACCATCACCTACGAACCATCACCAATCTTCGTTCCATTCCCCTTATAAACCCTAATTGATCTCATCCCATCCTCTCACAATACTATTCTCCATCTCTCAAAACTTCAGACTATCGATATGGCTCCTGAGGTCGATCAAAGTCAAGAAAACCCGAAGGACTCTTCTACACGAAGTCAGAAATGGAAAAGAGTTAGACCATTGATCAGAGAATTGTAAGCACCCAATTTTTGCCCACTTGGCAGTCTCTAGTTTATCCAGACTTGAGTTCAAGTCAATATGGACAGATTTCATTTTAAATCAACTTTCCAAGTCCTATCCTGTCAATCAATCGCTTCGTGGGCCCATTAGGCCCAAATAGAGGCAAAATGACCAAAATGCCCTTGGAGGCATTTTTCGGTCCACTTCCAGTGGGCACATCTTTTCGAAGACGGTAAGTCCCCTTTTCAGTCTCAATTCTAGTCCAATTCCAATTCCAATTCCAAATCCACTTCGGCACACTTGTCGAGAAAGTTGAATCCTCGAGGTGGTAAGTCCATCCTGTCCGGCACGTTTCCGAGAGAACTTTTCAGAACGGTAAGTCCTTTTAAACCCGTTAACCTGGACGAGACCCCAAGTCCCCTAGATTGTAGAACGGTCCACCTTTGGCTTCCACTAGCCCGCCAATGCAAAAATGTTCGTTTTGGTACGCCTTCCGAGAAAGTTGATTCCTTATGCGCTAAGTCAACCTAGCAGCTTTTAGAGATTAGGCAGTCTCTAGAATAATCGGGACCTGTTAGAGTAACGAAAATACTCGTAAACATTGCAACCGTCAGAGTGGCGAAAACACTTGCAAACAGGTCGATATAGGGAATTGCCAACAAACCCCTATATCACGGGACCGCCGTCAGGGTAACAGAAACACTCAAAACCCAAGTCAACACCAGTGCCTGCTAGCCCACTCCGATGAAAAATGACCAAACTGCCCCTAGGGCCTTTCTGGTACGTTTATCGAGAAAGTACCTAAGTCTTCAGAACAGTAAGCCCACCTTTCCAAGATTGTCTTAAAGACAATCCGACATGATTGGGTGCCTTCTAGTCAGTTTCGAGCCAATTCTGAGACATTCTGGTCAAAATGACCATTTTGCCCCTAGGCATCCGAGTGCCCCGAGAACCACACCGGCTCTGGATGTCAAACTGATAGTCTCCCGAGAATTCTTCTTATAGTATTCCCGACCTTCCATTATTTTTTTGGATCATTCCGAGTCAATTCTGGCAAACCTGGTGTAAAATGATATTTTTGCCCCTGGTAGGCCGGTCGCATTTTCCAACCACACTAGCTGTGGGTATCAAACCGGTAACCTCCTGAGACATTCTAAGTAATGTTTCCAAACCTTGAGTCTTCTTCTGGGACATTTTGAGTCCATCCTGGTAGCTTTCTGGCCCGACTGACCATTTTGCCCCTAATGTCCCGGTCAACCCCTCTGTCCCATCTTGACATCATTGTTCAAGTCTATTCTCTCTGATACACTGTTTTAGGAATTCTTGTCCCTTGCCAGCCTTCCGGGCCATTCCTGGCCTTTCAAATCATTTCTGGACCTTCCGGAGTCACTCCTAGAGAAGTCTGGCTAAAAATTGCATGGTAATCACTAATATATGTAAGCACCCCATTTTTTACCGCTCGGCAGTCTACACTCTGTCCAGACTTGTGCTCAAGTCGTTGTAGGCATATTCTAACCAAAACCAACTTTGTAAGTCCAAATCCTATCTGTCCATCGCTTCGCAGGCTCGCCAGGCCCAAATGGAGGCAAAATGACCAAAATGCCCTTAGGGGCATTGTCTTTTCCAATTCCAACTCCAATCCCTCTCTTGAGACAGTTGATTCCTCGAGACAGTAAATCAACTCCAATCAGGCACGTCTTTCCGAAGACAGTAAGTCCCCTTTCTAATCCCTCTCTCAAGACAGTTTATTCCTCGAGACGGTTCCAAATTAGGCACGTCTTTTCAAAGACGATAAGTCCCCTTTCCAATCCCTCTCTCGAGACAATTTATTCCTCGAGACGGTTCCAAATCAGGCACGTCTTTTCAAAGACAATAAGTTCCTTTTCCAATCCCTCTCTCGAGACAATTTATTCCTCGAGACGGTCCCAAATCAGGCACGTCTTTTCGGAGACGATAAGACCCCTTCCCAATCCCTCTCTCGAGACAGTTTATTCCTCGAGACAATCCCAAATCAGGCACATCTTTCCGAAGATGGTAAGTCCCCTTTCCAATCCCTCTCTCAAGACAGTTTATTCCTCGAGACGGTTCCAAATCAGGCACGTCTTTTCGAAGACAATAAGTTCCTTTTCCAATCCCTCTCTCAAGACAATTTATTCCTCGAGACGGTCCCAAATCAGGCACGTCTTTTCAAAGACGATAAGACCCCTTCCCAATCCCTCTCTCAAGACAGTTTATTCCTCGAGATAATCCCAAATCAGGCACATCTTTCCGAAGATTGTAAGTCCCCTTTCCAATCCCTCTCTCAAGACAGTTTATTCCTCTAGACGGTTCCAAATCAGACACGTCTTTTTGAAGAAGGTAAGTTCCCTTTCAAATCCCTTTCTCCAGACAGTTTATTCCTCGAGACGGTCCTAAATCAGGCACGTCCTTCCGAAGACAGTAAGTCCCCTTTCCAATCCCTCTCTCGAGACAGTTTATTCCTCGAGACCGTCCAAATCAGGGACGTCTTTTTGAAGATGATAAGACCCCTTTCCAATTTCAATCCCTCTCTCGAGATAGTTTATTCCTCGAGACGGTCTGAGTAACGAAAATACTCGCAAACATTACAATCGTTAGAGTAGCAGAAATACTCGCAAATAAGTCGACATAGGGAATTGCCAACAAACCCTTGTGTCACGTCGACCGTCGTCAGAGTGGCGGAAACACTCAAAACCCAGTGCCTGCTAGCCCACTTCGGTGAAAAATGATCAAACTGCCCCTTGGGCCTTTTTTGAGACTTTCCAGTCAAGATGACCATTTTGCCCCTAGGCATCCGAATGCCCCGGGAACCACACCGGCTTTGGGTATCAAACCAGTAACCTCTTGAGATTGCTTCTTATAGTATTCTCAACCTTCTTCTATCTTCCCAGATCATTTTGAGTCAGTTCCAGCTAACTCGGTACAAAATGACCGTTTTGCCCCTAGTGGGTCGGTCTCATTTTCTAACCACACCGGCTCTGGGTATCAGACCGGTAACCTCCCGAGAATGCTTTTTATAGTACTCTCAACCTTTCTTTAGCTTTTCAGATCATTCCGAGTCAGTTCCGGTAAACCCAGTGCGAAATGACCATTGTGCCCCTGGAGGGCTGGTTGCCTTTTTTGACCACACCGGCTCTGGGTATCAAACCAGAAACCTTTGGGAACATTCTGAATAATGTTTCCAAATCTCGAGTCTTCTTCCGGGAAAGTCCGAGTTCGTCCCGGCAGCTTTCCAACCCGATTGACCATTTTGCCCCTAACGGCCTGGTCAACCCTTCCGACACATCTTGTTCTCATTTGTCTAGTCAAATACCTCTGGGACACTATTCTAAGTGTTCCTGCTCTTTTCCGGCCTTTCGGGTCATTCCCGGCCTCTTCAAATCATTCTCGGACTTTCCGGAGTCACTCCTAGTGAAGCCAGACTGAAAATTGCATGGTAGTCACTAGTACAGGAGCCCAAAGCTAGTCAAAAATACGTTGCTTGCCGACCTTAAACATTTCTTTAATGGCCTGGCGCCAAGCCAAAAAATGGCCTAGCGCCACTACAACAGGCGCCAGTGTATTCCTCTCTCTATAAATACAGAGCCTTTTCCAGCGTGAAGGAGGTCCGCAAACTTAGTCTAAAAATCATATATTTTGATATACAGAGCTCGTGCACTCCCTAAACCCTAGCTTTCTAGGTTTTCCAAACCCTAGCCACCATACACTAAACCCTAGCCTCCTACACACTTATACACACCCCCATACACTTATACACTAGCCTCCAACCCTCCTTTGAAGACTTGAAGAGCTGCAAACCGAAGCCTTGAAGATTAAAGACAAGCCCTCAAAGATCAAGACTGAAGTGAAGCGAAGACCAAAGAAAACAAGGCGCGCAAAATAAATAAGGAACAAGGTAGGTTTTCTATTTAAATTTTCATACTTCCCCCCTCTCTCTTCTCTCTCCTAACCCACTTGGGTTTTCTCTATTTTAATCCCCCATCTCTTTCCCCCCCTTTCTTTGCATGCTTGAAACAAGGGGACTCCTAATCCATGTGTAGGATTAGACTATCAGAGGGTCACCGTGTCAGGGGCTTTCCTTTAGACTAACAGGAGACCACGTGGGTTCGGCCCCCTTGATTATGTGGTGAAGCCTTAACCTTGTATGTTCACGACCCCAAATTTGCATTGTGCATATCATGATCTTGCATCTTCCAAAAACCGTTTTCAAACTCATTTTCAAAGTTTGCTTTAAACTTGTTTTCAAAATTGTATCAAAATCTCCTTTTTCAAAACATGTTTTCAAAATCACAATCCTAGGGTGATTCTAGCTTTTCCATGGCTAGGGTTACTTTAGGAAAGTGTTACATTCAAAGTGACCAATATGGTCCATATTTTCAAATCTTGTTGTTTTCAAAACCGCTTTCCTAAAGTAGTTCTAGCCCTCTTATGGTTAGAATTGCTTTAGGAAGGTGAGATGTTTTTATCCTTTCTAAAAAGCTCTCTTTTCAAAAGTCTCTTTTCCTAAAAATCTCTTTTTTTTTAACATACTTTCTTAAAACTCTCCTTTTCAAAATTGTTTTCAAAAACTCCCTCCAAAAATCTATTCTTCAAAACTCCTTTTTCAACTCCTTTCCAAAATGCTCTCCCCAAGATCCACTTTCTAAAAACACTCCCTAAAAATCTTTCCTAAAAACTCTCTCTAGCAATCTCCTTCCAAAAATCTTTCTAAAAAACTCTCTTTCCAAAATCTTCCTTCTAGAAACTCCCCTCTAGGATTTTCCTTCTAAAATCTTCGTTTTCAAAAACACACTTTCCAAAAACTCCTCTCTAGGATTCCCTTCTAAAAACCTTCGTTTCCAAAAATGCACTTTTCAAAAACTCTTTCCTTAGAGCCCAAGTCAAGCCCTAGAGCTAACTATTAGGAAGCCCTAATTTTCTTCCCAAAAACATGGTTTTCAAACTTTGCCCCAAACCTAGGTTTCCAAGACCTCTTGTTTTCTACATCCAAACTATACACATTTTCAAAACCTCTTTTCTACATCAAAACTATACACTTCCAAATCTAGGGTTTCTAGAAACTTCATTTTCCAAATCCTTGTCAAATCAAATATTCCCGTTTAGGAAACTAGGTCCTATCCGCCGTTTTTGGAAACAAAATCAAACCTTCCCTTTTAGACTCAAAATCTAAATCTTTCCTAGTTCATATCCTTCCTAATCATCTACTTTCCTAAATCTTAACTTTCCAAAACTTGAACATAAGAATCTTTCCTAAAATTTTAAAACTTAATTTCCACATCTTTCCTAATTCAACCATTTCCTAATTCTACCCCTTTTCAAATCTTAACTTTTCAAATCCAAGTTTTCAAACCTTTCCCAAATTCAAACCTTTCCTATTCTCAAGATTTTCTAAAATTCTAAAACTTTCTAAATCCTAAACTTTCTTAAGTCAAATCATTCTAAACCTAAATCTTTCGAAATTCCAAACTTTCTAAATTTCAAATCCTTCCAAATTTTAAAACTTTCCTATTTTCAAAACTTCCTTGTTTTCTAAACATTCCAATTTCAAAACTTTCCTAATTTTGAAACTCTGCTAATTTCAAAACTTTCCTAATTCGGGAACTTTCCTAATTTGAAAACCTTTCCTATTTCGAAAACTTTCTTAATCCAAAACTTTCCTAAGTTGAACCTTTCCTAATTCGAAATTTTCCTAATTCCAAAACTTTCCTAAAATGACACTTTCCTAATTCGAAACTTTCCTAATCCAAATCTTTCCTAAATTCCAACTTCCCTAATCTTCCAAGTCCAACCTTCGAGTCAAATCTTTCTTCATCTCAAGTTCAAATCCTATCTTCCTAAGTCTAGGTTTTCTAAAACCAAGCTTTCAAAAATCAAATCTTTTCAAATCTTCCAATTTAATCTCTGTCTTCCAAATCAATCTCTTTTCAATCAAACTCTTGTCCGAACTACGACTGACCTGATTCCTCCAAAAAGGATACGTAGGCAACCCTCATGGGTGCGGTCACAACTTCTTTCAAATTTCAAATTCCATAATATTTTTCAAATTTTCAATTCCACAAAACCTTTCCAAATCTCCAATTCTACAATCTTCTTCAAGTTTCCAATTCTATGTTCTATTTTCAATTTTCAAATCCAAAAATCTATTTTCAAATCTCACTTTTCAATTTCTAAAACTTTCCAATTCCAATTTTATCTTTTCAAATCTCTTCTAAAATCAAATCAAATTCTTCTTTTCAAATCTATTTCCAAATCAACTCTCTTCTATTTCACTTGTATATCATGCAACATGTTTTTCTAAACATTGTTTTATAAAGTGGATAGGATTGAACAGTAGTTAGTTAAAGACTCTCGTAGGTGAATCTAGGGTAGATTGACATGTAGGTACCGAAAGGGCAGGGTAGGGTGATGGCTTAGTGCGTCTTCCTTACACGTAACCAACCTCCGAACCTAGAATCACTGTTTTCAAAGATCAAAAGGAGTTATTTTTCAAAAAGGGCTAAATGTTTTTCAAAAGTTGCCAAACAACCTGTTTTTCTTAAAAACCCTCTCTTGAGGAAATATTTTCAAAATCATTTTCCAAAAACCCTAAGTGTAGTTTTTGAATTATTCTTAGTTTTTAGGTGACCTAACTCACCTTAATCAAGTTAGGTGGCGCCTCCGAATCTTTTTCAAAAGCCCTTTATTCAAATCTATTTTCAATTCAAACCTAATCGCACTCATCCTTCTAGGAGGGTGAGTTCTAACGAGAGAGTACAATATTTTTCCCGCTCGTGTGAGTATTCCTCGAGTGCGAAAAATCTGGGCGCGACAATATAGGTGCCCAAATCTTCTAAAGATACTTTACTTGCCGACCTTAAAACTTTCCTAAGTGGCTGGTACCACTACAAGCCAAATTTTGGCCTGGTGCCACCAGAAGGTTTTTTTGCCTGGCACCACTGCAATAGGCGCCAGGTCATTCATTTGTCTATAAATACAGAGCCTCCTCCAGTGTGAAAAGGGTTCGTAAACTCAATCTAAACTCTCCTCTTCGATACACAGAGCTCGTAGCCTCCCTAAACCCTACCCTTTTTTAGGTTTTTCAAAACCCTAGCCCCCATACACAAACCCTAACTCTTATACACTCACATACACCCCTATACACTCCTACACTAGCCTCTAAAGCCTTTATTAAAGACTTAAAGTGTTGTAACTCTGAAGTTTTTGAAGATCCAAATAATCTCTTGAAGATCAAGGAGAAGACTGAAGTAAAGCAAGAAGAACAAAGCGCATAAGGCAAAACAAATAAAGAAGATACAAGGTAGGCTCTCTATTTACGTTTACGCAATTCTCCCTCTCTCTTCTCTATCCGAACCCACTTGGGTTTTATTCTATTTTAATCCCCCATCTTCTTTCCCCCTTTCTTGCATGCTTGAAAGAAGGACTTCCCAGTCCATGTGTAGGATTAAGCTATTGGAAGTCACTGTGTCGAGGGCTTTTTCTTAGTCTAACTGGAGACCACGTGGGTTCGACCCCCTTGATTATGTGGTGAAGCCTTTAACCTTGTATGTTCACGACTCCAATTTGCATTGTGCATATTATGATCTTGCATCTCTCCAAAATTCATTTTTAAAATTGTTTTCAAAACTTACGTTAAAGTTTTCTTCTTCAAAACTTATTTTCAAAATCACAATCCTAAGGTGATTCTAGCCTTTCCATGGTTAGGGTTGCTTTAAGAAAGTGTTACATTTAAAGTGACCAATATGATCCATATTTTCAAATCATTGTTGTTTTCAAACCACAATCCTAGAAGGGTTTTAATCTTCTTATGGTTAAAATCGTTTTAGGAAAGTGTGATATTTTTAGAGGCTTGCAAAAGTCCATCTTCAAATCCTTCTCAAAAATTTCCTTTCCAAAACCTTTTTTTTTAAATCCTCTCCAAAATTGCTTTTTACATCTACTTTCTAAAAACTCTCTCCAATTTCCTTTCCAAAATTGCTTTCTAAAATTCCCTTCACGAAACTTACTTCCCTAAAAACTTCTTTTTAAACTCTTTCTCAAAAAGCTCTCTTCAAAATTTACTTTCTAAAAACGCTCCCTAGATTTCCTTCTTGAAAATTCTTCCCAAAATCCTTTTCCAAAAACTCTCCTTACCAAAATCTTTACTTTCCAAAATCTTGCTTCTTGAAGTCCAAGTTAAACCCTAAAGCCAATGATCAGGAAACCCTAAATTTCTTTCCCAAAACATGATTTTTAATCTTGCCTCAAACTTTAGGTTTCCAAATCCTGTTTTCTACATCAAAACCATGTATTTCCAAAACCTATTTTCTATCCTAAAATCTAAGATTTCCAAAACTTCATCCTCCCAATTCTATGTCAAATCTAATCTTCCATTTAGGAAACCAAATCCAATCTCCCCATTTTGGAAACTAGATCCAATCTTCCGTTTTTGGAAACAAAATCAAAACACCACTTCTTAGAAACAAATCCAATCTTTCATTTTAGGAAATAGGAATCTCAATCCTTTATAATCTAAACATTTCCTAATCCACTCCTTCCAAATCTCATACTTTCCTAAACCTTAAGTTTCCAAAACTTGAACTTTCAAATCCTTCATTAACTTTAAGCTTCTTAATCTTTCCTAATTCCATACCTTTTCAAATTTCAACTTTCCAAATCTAAATTTTCAAATCTTTCTTAAACTCAAACCTTTCTTAATCTCAAGTATTTCTTAAACTCAAACTTTGAATCTTTCTAAAATTCTAAACTTTCTAAACTCGAAACTCTCCTAAGTTAAAACTTTATTCAAAACTTTCTAAAGTTAGAACTTTCTAAATTCTAAACTTTCCAAACTCCAAATCTTTCTTAAACTAAACTTTTCCTAATTCAAACTCTTTCCAAAAATCAACTCTTTCCTAAAAAGAAGACTTTCCAATTTCAAAATTTTCCTATTTCAAAACTTTTCAATTTTAATTCTTCCCTAATTTGAAACTTCCCTAAAAAGAAACCTTTCCTATTTCAAAACCTTTCTTACAATAAAACTTTCCTAATTCGAGATCTTTCCTAGGATGAAAATTTTCCTAATTTGAACATTTCCTAAATCCAATCTTTTCCTAATCTTCTAAGTCCAACATTCGAGTTAAATCTTTTTTAAAGCTTAAGTCTTTTCTAAATCCTATCTTTCTTAAGTCTAGGTTTTCTAAGTCTCAATCTTTCCAAAACAAGTCCAAATCCTTCTTCCAAGTTCTATCTTTCTAAATCAAAGTCCAATCTTCTCAATTTCAAATTCCAATTTCAAATCTTCTATTCTAAGTTCAAATCAAACCCTTTTTCAAATCAAAATTTCTTTTTTCTAATAAAATCTTCTATTTTCAATCGGACTCTTGTCCGAACTACGACTGACCTGATTCCTAAAAAAGGATACGTAGGCAACCCTCACAAGTGTGGTCATAACTTTTTTCAAATCTTCAATTCCATAACTTTTTTTCAATCTCCAATTCCATAACTCTTCTTAAACTTCCAGTTTCATAATCTCTTTCAAGTTTTCAATTCAAAAAATCTATTTTCAAATCTCTATTTCTAATCTTTAAAACTTTATTTCAAAATCAAATCTATCTTTTCAAATCTCTTGTCTAAAATCGAATCAAGTTTTTTTCAAATCTATTCCCAAATCAAATCTTTTCTTGCACTTGCATATCATGCATCATTCTTTTAAAAATTATTTTCTAAAGTGGATAGTTTTAAACATATATTAATTAAAGACTTTAATGGTTGAATCTAGGATGAATAGACATGTAGATACCGCAAGGGCGGGGTAGGGTGATGGCTTAGTGCGTCTTCCCTACATGTAACCAACCTCCGAACTTAGAATCACTATTTCCAAAGACCAAATGGAGTTATTTTCAAAAAAGGGCTTAAATAATTTCTAAAGGTTGCCAAACAACCTATTTTCTTAAAAACTCTCTCTTGAGGAGGTATTTTCAAAAACCCTAAGTGTAGTCTTCAGATTGTGCTTAGTTTTGAGGTGACCTAACTTGCCTTAATCAAGTTAGGTGGCGACTCTAAATTATTTTTCAAAATCCCTTTATTCAAATCAAATGTTCAATTCAAATCTAGTCGCACTCATCCTTCTAGGAGGATGAGTTCTAACAAGAGAGTACAATTATTTTTCCGCATGTGTGTGTATTCCTCAAGTGCGAAAAATCTGGGTACGACAAGAATCAGTTGAAAGGGCTTTATCAAACCAACTTGATTGGGATGTCATACAATTCAGAGATACCATGGCTCAAGAAAGGTATTTAAATACTTTTGGTCTCTGTAAAAATTTGAATGGACGATGGATTAACTATGAGTATTTTGAGAATGAGAACTTTGACTTCCCTCACACCCTCACTAGTTTGGGATGGAAACCCTAAACTTTGGTTCGAGAGAATGTATACCCTAAATTGGTTATGCATTTTTACTCAAATCTCTTGAAAAATGTTGGAAAGAAAGAATTGACTAGCTATGTGAAGAGAGTAAAAATCACTCTAAATAAGTTCACTCTCTCTGAGATTATGGGAACTGGGTATGGTGGAGAGACCTACTTTGAGAGTGTAACCAGAAGGAGACAATTATATGTTCTCTATGGTCAAAACATGCCTGAATCCACCCAACCTGTAGCCAATGACCTTCCAGTTGAACTAAGGTTCGTACACCATTTTGTTTCTATAATTTTTCTGCCCAAAATTGGTAGTTTTGAGCATGTGAGTGAAAAGGACTTGTTTTTCCAATGGGCATTCCTTATAAACACCATGATTGATGTCCCTTACTACATCCTCACAAACATGGCCCATGCCTCTACCACATCCACCAAAAATCTACCCTATGGCATGTTACTTACCAAATTTTCAAGCACTTTCAAGGGAACCTACCGGTGAGAACTACAGAAAACCTGACCCCTACAGTGATGAATACAATAAGTGCACACTAGGCAGGATGGGCTAAAAGAAAGTAAATGGCCAATGGGTTCCAAGGCCTAAGAAAGTTGCTCGTAATAGTACTCCCCATGGAAGAACATCTGCTTCTAGACCTCGAAAACTCCTAGCCCAATCTCTTGAAGCCACTCAAGTTGATGAACTTCTAGGAAATATGATGGATATGCTTCAAAGCATGAATCAGAAACTTGATAATGGGCTGAAATAGTTAAAAAGCCTTAAGCAATATGTGACTTAGTTGAAAAAGGCTCAAGGAATTGATGTGGAGGAAGAGGAAGAAGAAGAAGAAGGAGTTGGCGATGAGGAAAATCAGACAGAAAAAGATTTTGACACTAATCATGAGACTCCAGCAGAAACTCAAGAAGAAGAGGAACCAGAGGAAGGATCTAACCACGAGGACACTGCGGATGAGCCTAAGGATAGCTTATCTGATGTCCTAAGGAAGAGAGCTGGTCCAACCAAGAGAACCACATCATCTGTCCCAGTCTCTAGACCTTTGGGCAGGCTGCGATATTGTTTGAGGCCTCGATACCCTTCTGGCCCTTCTAACACTACCTCCGATCCAGTTGAACTATTCCCTCTCTGTCCCAATCTCCTTAACCTCCTTAAAAATTATCTTGCTTCAAAGTCTTGACTCCATGGCCCTGTTAAATTTTTTTTGTCACACATTTTGTGGACATCAATTGTCCAACATTTTGTAATGACATTTTTTTTTTTATGTTTAATGAAATATGATATTGCTCTTTTGCAAATTTGATGCCTTGATTCCTTGGTTACTTGCTTTCCTGGTTATACAAGTTATCTTCTTGTAATATTTTTGCTACTGTACTTGTCTGTGATATACATTTTCTTTCTCTCTTTTTGATGCATTGACAAAAAGGGGGAGAAGAATTAAAATAAAATGAACAATGAATGTTTGATGAATTGGTATTGATTACTTGGTTGTAAATGGCATTGAGTGGAAATAAAATGAAATGAGTGATAATTGATGAATATAGAGCATGTTCTCATGGGGAGTAACATGAATTATTTCCCTTAATCATTTTTCTCAATCTGTTTTTGAATTAACTGATAAAAACTCCTTGAGAGTTGTTTTTGAAAAGTCTTTTGTCTCTTAAGTAGCAGTTGCCTAATTATAAAACAAATGGGGAGTTCTCTACTGGTATGCAATCTGATCTTGTCCATTTCACTTAATCTTCTATCAATTTAATTTGCAAAGGTTTTGTCATCATAAAAAAGGAGGAGATTGTTGACTCAAGATTGATCCCTATGTTGATTTTGATGATAACTAAATCTTGTGTTATTTTACTAATGCATTTGCTCAGTGTGCAGATTAATAAAGATTATTATTTAGACTTAGAAGTTTGACTTAAAGTCTAATACATATCAAAGTGGATGCACAATAAGCTAAATCAAGCAATGCACTCTAAGAGTCATGCAATGCACCAAAACAAAGCAATGACACATATTCCAACTTTAAACAAATGATTTGCATTCGAAGAGATTGAAGGTGTTCAAAAGAAGATTTTACGAAGTTTGCATAGACTCAATGAAGTTGACTTGAATTCGAAGAGATTGAAGGTATTCAAAAGCAGACTTCATCAAGTGTGCAAAGATCAATTAAATAAGAGGACAACTTTGATAAATTGAAGACTTTGATATATTATCATACCCCGAAGAGAAGACTCTTTGAAGATCTTATAGTATTGCTGAAGCTAAGCTTGATCATTGGAAGAATGAATAAAGATTTCTAGGCAATGTGTCGACACATGAAAATAAAGAGTTGACACATGAAGACAGAAGCCAAAAATCTGAAGATAACATGATCAAGTGTCAACACATGGAATTGATGTGTCGACACATGAAAATAGTGGACAACATTTGAAAAATGCAGGCCAAATGTGTCGACACATGAGATCAAGTGTCGACACCTAGGAAATAACGGCTAGTTTTTTTAACATTATAATGGACTAGACTTGCATTAAATGAGCCTCAACAACCTCCAACAGACGAAATCAATACAGGGGTTTATATATAAGCTTCCAACAGCATTTGTAAAAAAAAGATACAAGAAAAACAATAACCATTGATTGATCAAGTTGAGAAAATCTAAATATTTCTTTTGTCTTCATTTTGGCATTAAGTGAGCTTTTATTTTCCTATCCACTCTTAATAGAGAGTTTGTATTTCGTTTATACAACTTCATACACCTGTAAGTGAGAGTTTGAGAGTTCTCTTGTAGAAGAAAAATTCTTGTAAGTTGAAGTGGATCTTAGACAAAACCACTTAGTAGCTGGAAGAACTTAGAAAGAAGTTCTTGTGTAAAAGTGAGCTGAGCACTTGGCAAATAAGCACCTACTTTGTAATTGGAGATTGCATAGTGGAAGAAGACTTCAAGGAGATCTTGGGGTGAGGACGTAGACCACGAATTGTGGTTGAACCTCGGTAATTCTTGGTGTGCCTTCTCTTGCTCTGTTTTCATTTCCCTTTTGATTACATAGCATTATATATATCTTGATCACTGTTCTATTAATTAGATTAATTCTTAATTAGTCTTAATTGCTATTAATTTTTAAAAAACCTAATTCACCCCCCCCCCCTCTCGGGTTACCATTTGGGCCAACAGATAGGTCATCCTAGATCACGCCTAGGGTTTGTATTCTCATTAGCTTCAATGAGATTCGCGCTTACACCACTGCATTGTCATCGATATGGTCTTGATCATCTCACGACCAATTGTGCTGATTTTGTATGGTTTCATGCATATTTGATGTTGATGTTGATCTTTTTAAGCTAAGTTGCATCTTAGTATTCATAAATCTATATTTGTCATTCATTGATTGATCATGTCGTTATAGGGTCCCTATAACTTAAAAATTTTAATAGTTCCACCAAAACCTAGGCTTGCCTACACTTCTTAATAACTTTGAAGGTCTTCTCCAACTGAGAAAGGAAGTTACCTGTTGCTTTGCCAAAGGGCGATGCCGGCTGTCACTCAAAAGAGCCTACCGATCCAAAGAAGCGTCTTAGAAGAAACCAAGAGGTCCACTAAAGATAGTTTTTCATTCTAACAAGAGAGAGGGGAGGAAAATGAGTCAATGGGTTGAATCTCGGAAAGTGGTGCAAGTACTATCACATCTTGACAAAAAAAGGACAAAATTAAAAATGGGAATCTTGAAAAATAAATAGCAATTCAAAAGGCTACCTAATACAACACTCATAACTCTACATAAACCCTAGGGAAAACCCAAAGGGGCATGCATCCATTCTCATCCATATGTAAAATGTGTGCATTCATAAAAAAGTATGACATGCATTCAATTCTATTATTGTATGTGCATTCATTAAAAAGCTTGACATGCACTTAATTCCAATCCTACAGGTGCATTCATCAAATAATATGACACGCATTCAATTCTATTCTTGTATGTGCGTTAACAAAAAATATGACATGCATTCAATTTCATTCTTGTACGTGTATTTATCAAAAAGTATGATATGCATTCAATTCCATTACATGTACATTTTTATAATTGGTATAAATAAATTATTTTTACACAAAACTTTATCTATCGCTCTCTTTCTCTCAAATAGGAAATAAAGAATGGGGTAAAGCACAAAAAGAAGCTAAAGCCACCCCGCAACCAAGTAACCTTAGACATCTCCAACACCAGCCTACACCTCAGAAAGCTTAGATTTCCATAGCTAATAAGAAACAAAGAATGGGGCCGTGGCCCACCCTCGACCTCCTTAATCAACCTTGGACTTCCCCATAGGAGCATCGTTTTGCCAGACGAAGTGCTGGTTCAAGAAGTAGCAGTTTCAAGACATCATCAACCTTGGACTTCCCTAGAGGAGCATCATTACGCCAGACGAAGTGCCTGTTCAAAAAGTAGCAGTTTCAAGACATTAACCTTGGACTTACCCAGAGGCGCATCGTTCTACCAGATGGAGTGTTGGTTCAAGAAGTAGCAGTTTCAAGACATTAACCTTGGACTTTCCCAAAGGAGTATCATTTCGCCAGACAGAGCATCAATTTCCCCATAGCAGTATCATTCCACCAAACGGAGCATCAACTTCCCCAGAGGAGTATCATCCCACTAGACGGAGCATCAATTTCCCCTGAGGAGTATCATTCCGTCAGAATGAGCATTAATTTCCCCAGAGGAGTATCATTCTGCTAGACGGAGTATTAATTTGCCCAGAGAAGTATCATTCTACCAAACGAAATGCCAGACATTAACCATCGGCTCGAGGTAACTATTCTTTAGATTCCAACTCTCTTAATCCGTTCGATTGCCTTCCGGTCAATATGGGACTCTTACTTTATCGTTTTTTGTCTTCGACAAGCAAAGACAGAAAAAGAGAGGCAGCTATAAGTACCCCATTTTTGCCCGCTCGGCGATCTTCGGCCCGACCAAGCTCACTTTCAAACATCGCATGCACATTCAGACTAACACCTGCCCTCCAAATTCCAAACTAGTCCACCAGTCACTTCCTGGGCCTGTCGAGCCCACTTGAAACCAAGTGACAATTTTGCCCCTAAGCATCTAATTGTCTTCGGGAACCACATCGGCTTTAAGTATCAAACCAGTTACCTTTCAAGGATGCTTCCAATAGTATTTTCAACCTTCTAACACCTTTCTAGACCATTTCGAGTCTATTTCAGTAAGGCCAGTGCAAAATGATCATTTTACCCCTGGTGGGCCAGTCATCTTTTTCAACCTCACCAGCTTTGGGTATTAAACTAAAAAATTTCTTACAACACTCTCAATAGTGTTTCCAACTCTCTAGTCTTCTCACGGGTCACTTTGGGTCCGTTCTGGTTTTTTTTGGTTTAATTGACTGTTTTACCCCTAGCGGGCTGGTCAACCTTCTCAAACTATTCTAGCATGGCTTTTGAAGCCAATTACCTCTGAGACACGCTCTCGAGGGTTCCAGTCCATTCTTGGTCAAGTTTGGTTACTCAGAACCATCTTAATCATTCCTAAACTTTTCGGAGTCACTTCTAGTGGAGCCAAGCCAAAAATTACATGGTAGTCACTAGGATAAGCGCCCAAATCTTCTGCCTTACGTCTCAAAGGTCAAAAGATACATTTTTCACTACCCTAAAAATGTTCCTAAGTGGTTGGCGCCACTACAAGCCAATAAATGGTCTGGCGCCACTCCTAGTAACCTTAGTGGAATTTTTACCCCGATGCCACTACAATAGCCGCTAAGGCTATTTCGTTTGTCTATAAATATAAAACTTCCTCGTGCGTGAAAAGGGGTCGTAAACTTAGTCCAGAAACGCTGTCTCTCTGAAAATAGAGATTGAAGCCTCTCCAAACCCTAATTCTCTCAAGCTTCTTCAAGCCTTCGCCTGCATACATTCAAACCCTAGCCTCTATACATCTCATACACTCAAACATAAGCCTCCAAGAATACATTGAAGACTCAAGTGTTGCAGCATCAAGACTCTCAAGGTTCAAGAAAAAGCAAAGCAAACTAAGCAACCAAAGCAAGAAGAATATGAGGTTGGTTTTCTATTTACTTTTATGTAATCTCCCCTCTCTCTTCTCCCTTCGAACCCACTAGGGTTTTCTTCTATTTTGATCCCCATCTTCTACCTCCTCTTCTTGCATGTTTGGAACAAGGGACTCCTTGATTCATGCCTAGGAAGAATTGTTGAAGGTCACTGTGCTGTGGGCTTTCTTCAAATTCAACCTTTGATGGTGTGGGTTCGACCCCCTTGATTATGTGTTGAAGCCTAACGTTGTATGTTCACGACCCTATTGCATTGTATGCATGTCATATTCATACATCCATTCAAAATTGCTTTCAAAGTTGTGTTTTCAAACTTGCATCAAAGTTGTTTTTTAAACTTGCATTCAAAAACTTGTATTCAAAATCTCATTTTTCAAACTTGTTTTCAAATTCACAATCTTAGGATGATCCTAGCCGTTCCATGGTTAGGGTTGTTTTAGGAAAGTGTTACATTCAAGGTGACCATCAAGGTCCAAATGTTTACGTGTAAACCCTAAATTGTTTTTCACCAAAACCACAATCTTAAGATGATTCTAACCATTCCATGGTTAGGGTTGTTTTATGAAAGTGTGATATTTAATGTGATCATTGTGGTACATATTTTAAATTCTTGTTGTTTTTCAAAATCACAACCCTAGAATGGTTCTAATCTTTCATGGTTAAAATTGTTTTAGGAAAGTGAGATATTCAAAAGATTTTCAAAAGTCCATATTCAAACCCTTTTCCAAATTGTTTTGCAAATCTACTTCCTAAAAACTTTTTCCAAAAATATACTTTCCAAAAGCTCTTTTCAAAATATCCACTTTCCAAAAACTCTTTGTCTTAGAGTCTAACTCAAGCCTTAGAATTCATGGTTAGAAAACTCTAGTTCCTTTCTTAAAGTCATGACTTCTTATTCTACATCAAATTATAGATTTTCAAAAATCCTTTTGCTACACGAAATTATAGGTTTCCAAAACTATTTTTTACATCAAATCATCGGTTTCCAAGACCTCTTTTCCTACCAAATCATAGATATCCAAATCCAAGATTTTTAAAACTCAATCTTTCCAATTCCATGTCAAATCCAATTCTCCAATTTTGGAAATAAAGTCAAATCATCAATTTTTGGAAATAGAATCCAATCTTCTACTTTAGGAAATAGAAATTAAATATTTCCTAATTCTAATCTTTCTTAATTTCAATCTTCCCTAATTTCAAACATTTCTAAATCTGAACCCTCTAAATTTCAATTTATCAAATCTTTCCAAATTTCAAATCTTTCTTAAAATTTAAACTTCTAAATATTTCTAAATTTCAAAACTTTCCAAGTTCAAATCTTTTAAATTCAAATCTTTCATAAAGTGAAACTTTTCAAATTCAAATCTTTTTTGAAATAAAACTTTCCTAAAATGAAATTTTTCTAATTTGAAAATTTTATTATTTTGAAACTTTCCTAATTCAAAGATTTTCAAAATCCAATCTTTCGTAAACCTTAATTTTCTAAATTCTTTCAAATTAAATATTCAAGTCAAACCTTTTCCAACTATTCCAAGTCAAGTGTTTCTAAATCAAATCAAATTTTTTCTAAATCTTTCTTAAATCTCCTCTTTCCTAACTCTAAGTTTTCTAAAATTAAATACTTTCTAAAATCAAACCTCTCAAGTCTAAATCAAACATTTCTAATTCAAGTACATACTTCAACCCTAGGTTACCTAAATCCTAAGAAGCCAAACCCTAGTTCAACCATAACCCAAAAGTTAGGAAGCTTCAACTCTTTTCCAAAAGTAAGATGGTTTTCAAACTTCAATTCAAGTCAAGGTGTTTTCAAATCTCAATCTTTCCAAATGAAGTCCGAGTTTCTTCTTCCAAGTTTAATTTTTCAAATCAAAATCAATTTCAAATTCTCAGCCTTTTCAAATCAAAGTCAATTCCAAGTTCGATTTTAAATCGAAGTTCAATTTCAAATCTTCTATTTAAAGTTCAAATCAAAGTCTTTTCAAATCAAACTTTTTTCAAGTTAAACTTTTCAAAAACCTCAAAGTGTTTTCTTTCAATCGGACTCTTGTCCAACATACGACTGACCTAATAGCCAACAAAGGGATACGTAGGCAACTCTCATAGGTGCGGTCACAACTTTTTTCAAGTTTTTAATTTCACAACCTTTTTCAAATCTCCAATTTTCACAACCTTTTTCAAATCTCCAATTTTTATAAACTTTTTCAAATTTCCAATTCCATAACCTTTTTCAAGCTTCAAATCTTTTCTTTAAATCTATTTTCAAAATCAAATATTCTCTTCAAATCTATTTTCAAAATGAAATTCTTTTTCTTGCACTTGTATGCCATGCATCGTATCAAACATCTTTCTAAAATTCTTTTCAAAGTGGATATAATTGGACATTAGACAATCGAAGATTCTAAATGAATGAACCTAGGGTGAATAGACATATAGGTACCATAATGGCAGGATAGGGTGTTGATCTTAGGATATTTTCCTTATACGTAACCAACCTCCGAACCATGAATCACTATTTTGAAAAACCAAAATAGAGTTACTTTCAAAGAGGGGTTTAAATCTTCTCAAATGTTGCTAAACAACATGTTTTCTCCAAAACCCTCTCATGAGGAAGTTTTCCAAAACCTTTTTAAAAACCCTAAGATTAGTCTTCGGACTTCCCTTAGTTTTAGGTGACCTAACTCACCTAAATCAAGTTAGGTGCGACTCCAAACTTTTTCCAAAAACCCTTAATCAAATCAATTTGTAATTCAAACCTAGTTGCATTCATCCTTCTAGGTGGATGAGTTCTAACGAAAGAGTATCATGTTTTTCTCGCTTGTGTATGTTTTCTCAAGTGCAAAAAATTGGGGCGCGACACAAGAGTACTGAATAATTTGTCGTCACTTATATGGCAAACATGCAACTTAATAAAATGTCTAAGAAAAGCTCCAAGCCCATTAAAATGTCTTTTGTTTTTGCTATAAGGTTTCTAGGTGGTCGAATACTCTCTTAAGCTCATACAGAGCCATCACTCACATAAACCATGTAATGATGGTTAGCCATAAAGGGGTTTGGGAAGGGATGAACTTGAGTCCTCATGCTTAAGATAGTACAAGGCTACCACTGGGCCAACTATTGTACAATACAAACTACGGGGAGAATACTAAGATCTTTTGAGTAATAATAATGTTATACAACCAACTTCTCAATTCATTTTCTTACCCACAAGACACAATGCAGTGGAACCCACATCAATAAATGCACCTAGGACTTATTCACTTGTGTCTTGTAGGTAAAAAATTGGATTGAGAAATTAGGCATTCCTTATAGGCACTAATGTATAGTACTAACTACTAACATTAAGGGACCCATCAAATAAATGTAAAGTAAAAACTATAATGAAATTACTACTTAAATAATGGTATTATCTTCTAGATATTTTTTCCCTTTGCTAGAGAATATAAAGATCTTCTAAGTAGAATTAGTTTAACCTATTGTTTATTGAAAATAAGGATATGCATCAAATGAATAAAGAAGATTAAATTACAATAGATTTGTTACCCAGAAAACAACCCAAACGAGGGGTGAATTGGGTTTATCTAATTTTCACCAATTATAATCAATTTTAACTTATTTAGTAAAATAAGCAAACTCACAAACAAAATAAGAAGTCTCACATGCTAGCCCTAAGATTATTCATATGGAATTTTATATATGATTTTTATGATAACTTACTTTGATTTATAAATGTTTTCTTGATTAAATATATTCAATGCTTTTAATCCTTGGTCTAATTGGTATAATAAAGTTTTACATGATTATGAAAAACTTAAAAAAGAGATCAAGACTTGAAAGTAATATCTGAATCCTTGAGAATCATGTTTTAAGGAAACTTCATTCAAAGAAGAAAATTAGAGGACACAATTTTCTTCTGTGGTTAAAAATTCGATGAAATTATATCCTATGATACAACTATAGTATTTTGCCCATATATTTTGATCTAACCGTTGGATTTATCTAATTCTTGTGGGGCTAGAAAAAAAAACTCAAATGTATAATTATGAGATTTTATAAAGTTTTCATAAAAAGAACGTTTTGTGGGACAAAAATGAGCTGCAATGTAACATATTGGATTTGAAATTCAAAATATGGCAGCTTGAAAACAGTCATAATTATTTGACCATATCTTTTGATCCAGAAGTCCAAATGATCTGATTCTTAAAGTTATAAAAATATAACATCCATACATACATTGATATGTTATATAAATTTTCAAATTCAAATGTTATCTGGGTGAAACACAAGGTAAAAGAAGACTTAGTGCAGTAGAAATTAAAAGTTGACAGATGGGAGACAGTCTAAGTATTTTACTTATATACTTTGATTCTAATCTTTAAATGCTTTGATTCTTGAGGATATGAATATATAACGTCCATATTTACATTTCAAATCTTATAGAGTTTTTCAAAATCGAACATTTGCTATATGAAAAAGCCTATGCAAGTGGACATAGCTATGTAGAAATTTAAATATGCTAACTGGGAGACAGTTCAATTAGTTTGATTAGAACTTTTGATCTAACCATTAGATCAACCTGATTCTTAAGTTTCTGAAATGAGGACTTCCATGTCTACAACTTTTCTCTTATAGTCATTTTCAAATTCGAATGTTATGAAGGATAAAATCAAGGTAGAAGTGAATACATCAAAAACCTGTCTGGCAGCAAATAGTTCAACGGGAAGAAATGTCTTCAATGCTCTCCAACGGCTATAAACTCATTTGAAGCTACAAATCATCCTCCTATCTTCATCTATAAATAGAGATACTTTTGAGAAATAAACCAGTATATAAAGGGCAATAAAAGATTGTGCTTCAAAGTGATATTCATTCTACGAAGTTTATTGAGAGCTTAATTGTCTTTTATATTGTAGTGTTTTGAGAACTTCATTGGCAAAAAATTTATTTGTAAGCAAGAGTGGTTGTACTCTTATTTTTTCTTATTGTAAGGGAGAGACTTGCTAGGAAAAATAGTTAAGGATTGGGTGTGACTAGCATCTATATAAAAACTAGTTGGAGTGAGTGGTCACTTGGTTGGGTGTGACTAGCACCTGTGTAATAACTAGTTGTAGGGGTGTGACTAGCATCTATAGAAAAAACTAATTGTAAAAAGGGATTAGCACCTGGGTTAAAAGACTAGTGGTTATATCTACGGTTTGGATATAGTGGAGAAAAATCTCAAGGAAGGAGCCTTGAGGAGTGGCCGTAGACTTTGGAGTTGAAGTCGAACAGTGATAAATCTTGGAGTCGTATTCTCTTCTCTCTATCTCCTTTGTTGACTTAAAGTTAACCCTTGTTGACTCAAGGTTAATTCCCATGTTGATTTTGATGATAACTAAACCTTGTATTATTTTACTAATGAATCTACTTAGTGTGCAGATTAACAAAGTTCATAATTTAGACTTAAAGTTCAATCTTAAGTCTAATGCATGTCAAAGAGAATACACAACGAATTCAAAGATTAGGCAATAAATTCAAAGAGTTGTGCAATGAACCAAACAGAGGATTGATGCCTATCTCTACTTCAAACAAATGTTCTACATTCGAAGAGATTGAAGGTGTTCAAATAAAGCTTCTATCAAGTATGCATAGTTTCAATGAAGATTAATTAGCACTTAAGATAGACTGAAGACTTCATCAGAATATGCAAATAATAGTTGAAGAAGTGCAAAGATCAGTTAAAGAGGAATTGATTGTTGAAGAGATTGAAAATGACCAAGAGATGACTTCATCTTTTATACAAAGATCAATTCAAGACAGTTTGATTGAAGTTGCTGAGAAGATGGCTCACAATGATTGTCTAATCTCTACATGAAATCCAAGTGAATAATTCTTCTAAGATGAAAATGATCAATGAAGACTAGATGTATGAAGAAATTTCATCATGTCTGCAATGGTCTCAGTGAAGTGATTTTAACGAAAAATGAAGAATTGCTAACAAAGAGAGGAAATCAGACATCAAGCACTGTGAAGCTCTACAAAATTTAGGAAGCTTGGCATTGAAGGAGATGTTCTACAATGAAAGAAGAAGCTTTGCAAATGACGAAGAAACGATGTACATTAATCAACTGAAGCTTTGACAGTTTGAGATTCAATAGAAGATCAATATCCAATGATTGATTCAATCTAAATTGAATAGAAGTTAATTCTGATGAGTTAAGAAGATTTGATTGATCATCATACCCCAAAGACATACTCCTTGAAGATCTTATACCAATGCTAAGATGATCTGAATCATTGGAAGCTAGAATACAGATATTTAGGCAATGAGCGGACTCGTTGAAATGAGGAGTCACCTCATGGTTACAGAAGCAAAAGGCCTGAAGACGATATGATAAATAAGCGGACTCATGTACAATGAAGAGTTGCCTCTTGATCACAGAAGCAAAAAGTCTGGAGACCAAATAGACAAAGAGTGGACTCATTGTAATGAAGAGTGGCCTCATGGAGACAGACGCAAAGGCTTGAGGATGAAATGATCAATGAGCGGACACATGAAAACAAAGAGTCACCTCATGACAACAGAAGTAAAAGGCTGAAGAATCGAATGAACAAAGAGCAGACTCCTGATAATGAACTGTCGCCTCATGACGGCAGAAGCCAAAGAAGTGAAGACGGATGAACAAGGAATCGCCTCATTGATATGAAGAGCGGACTCATGAAGTCAGTGAACTATATCTGGTAAATGCAAAAGCAGAAAGTGTCGACTCCACAAACCTAGAGCTAACTCCTTGGATATAACGGCTATTTTTCCTAATGTTATAACAGACTGGACGTGCACTAATGAAGCCCAACTACCTCTAACGGATGGAATCAATGCAAGGGTTTATATACTAGCCTTCAACTGCATTTATAACCAAGAATCAAGAGGAAGAAACAACTAGAGACAAGAATCACTGATCAACCTGATATTCCTTAACATTCTTCCTGTTTTATTCTTGTGAGCTCAGATTGTAAAATTAACTCTTGCTAGAGAGTGTGTTTGTTTCTTGTATACTTTTTATACACTTGTAATTGAGAGTTTGAGAGTTCTCTTGTGAAAGCAAAACTCTTGTAAGTTTGAGTGGAGCTTGGACAAAACCACTTGGAGATTGAAGAGCTCGATAAGGAGTTCTTGTATAGTGAGCTGAGCACTTTGTCAATCAGTAGCCCATCTTGTAATAGGTGATTACATAGTGGAAGAAGACTTCAAGGAGGTCTTGGAGTAAGGACGTAGACCACGGTTTGTGGTTGAACCTCGATAAATCTGTGTCTCTCTTCTATTGCTCTGTTTTCTTTATTTCTACTGATTTCATTGCATTGCATATAGATTGATCACTGTTACATTGCTTAGATTAATTTTAATTAATCTTAACAACTGTTAATCTCCAAAAAACCCAATTCACCCCCCCTCTTGGGTTGCCTTTTGGACCAACAATTGGTATCAGAGCTAGTATTCCTGTTTTAAGGCTTAACATCCTAGGAATAGATCCATAGCAACCAATTTCGGAAGCTCTCTTGGTGAGGGTCAATCCACAAATAGACCACCTATGTTCAATGGCTCCAATTACAATTATTGGAAAAATAGAATGAGAATCTACATTCAATCAGTAGATTATGAACTATGGAGACTTATTGTAAATGGCCCTAAAACTCAAACTTCTAGAATAGAACAAATAGTTGTCCCTAAACCAGAATCTGAATGGGATGAAAATGATCTAAAAATGCTATAATCAAATGCTGAAGCTATGAATATTTTGTGTTGTGCGCTTGATCCTAATGAATTTAATCGTATTTCCACTTGTGAATCAGCTAAGAAAATATAGGATAGATTAGAAGTCACACATGAAGGTACCAATCAAGTAAAAGAATCTAAAATCAATATATTGGTAAATAATTATGAATTGTTCAAAATGAAACCTGAAGAATCCATGACCAAAATGTTTACTAGGTTCACTGATATTATTAATGGTTTAAAATCTCTTGGAAAGGTGTATCCTAACAGTGAACAAGTAAGGAACATTCTAAGGTCTTTGCCAAAGGCTTGGGAGGCTAAGGTCACTGCAATCCAAGAAGCAAAGGATCTCAACACCCTACCACTGGAAGAACTCTTGGGCTCTTTAATGACACATGAACTCACACAAAAGCAACATGCACAAGAGGATGAAGAAAAGAAGAAAATGGTAGTTGCATTCCAATCCACCTGTCAAGATAATGAATCAGCAAGTGAAGAGAATGAAGATGAAATTGCTCTTATCACTCGGAAGTTTAGGAGATTCATAAAGAAGAAATGGAGAGGTGGAAAGAAGCATGAAGCCAAAGGAGAACCTAGCAAGGCCTCTAACATAACATGCTACGAATGCAAGAAGCCTGGCCATATGAAGGCAGATTGTCCTCTGCTCAGAAAGAGAGGAAAGAAATATCAAGGGAAGAAGGCCATGGCAGTCATGATATGGAGTGATGATGAAGAATCAAGCTCCGAAGAAGAAACTGAACCACAAGAAGTGGCTAACTTATGTCTTATGGCTCATAAAGATGATAGTGAGGTATCTGACTCTTCCCAATTTACTTTTAATGAATTACAAGATGCTTTTGATGACTTAATTTATGAATTCAGAAAATTGAGAATTAAAAATAGACTTCTTAAAAAGATGGTTTCCACTCTTTCAAATGAGAATGAGAGTTTACAAAAGAAAACTGAAGTTTTGAAAAATGATGTCTGTGCCTTGAACGATAAGATTATGAAAAATTCTTTTCAAAAGGATCTTTCAAAAGAAAATCACATTTTGCTTGAAAAGGTCAAAAGCTTTGAATCAAGTCTTTATAAATGTGTGAATGGAAAAGAAAACTGGATGCAATTTTAGGAAAACAAAATTGCTCACTTGACAAAGCTGGTCTTGGTTTTGATCCATTTAAAAGGAAGAATTTTTCAAAAGGCAAATTTAGAACTTCAACTGGAAAATCACAGATATCATGTTTCTACTGTCATAAAAAAGGATATATTTGTTGGTCCAAAAGGCAACCTAAGAGGGGGGTGAATTGGGTTTTTCGGAGATTAACAATTTTTAAGATTAATTAAAATTAATCTAAGTAATGTAACAGTGATCAATCTATATGCAATGCAATATAATCAGTAGAAATAAAGAAAATAGAGTAGTAGAAGAGAGACACAAATTTACCGAGGTTCAACCACAAACCGTGGTCTGCGTCCTCACCCCAAGACCTCCTTGAAGTCTTCTTCCACTATGTAATCACCTATTACAAGATGGGTCACTGATTGACAAAGTGATCAGCTCACTATACAAAGAACTTCTCACCAAGCTCTTCAATCTCCAAGTGGTTTTGTCCAAGCTCCACTCAAACTTACAAGAGTTTTGCTTTCACAAGAGAACTCTCAAACTCTCAAACTCTCAATTACAAGTGTATAAAAAGTATACAAGAAACAAACACACTCTCTAGCAATAGTTGATTTTACAATCTGAGCTCACAAGAATAAAACAGGAAGAATGTTCAGGAATATCAGGTTGATCAGTGATTCTTGTCTCTAGTTGTTTCTCCCTCTTGATTCTTGGTTATAAATGCAGTTAGAGGCTAGTATATAAAACCTTGCATTGATTTCATCTATTGG